>JAQGAC010000114.1:0-45232 GCA_034696585.1 Isotomurus maculatus | reverse complement strand
TACTACAGTTAGTGGGGAATTGATATTTAGTAGTCTGGGATAAGGCCCTTGGGAGATTAGGTGCATGATAAGGGTACAAATTCGCCCACCCTAAGCCTAGTCAACCGAGCCCAGCTCTACAATGTACGGCAACTAGTTGTGAAGGATTTACAACAACGACTATCATCTGACAAACATTAAATTCCAAACTGGGAATATCACCAAGCTGGACTGAAAAACCTGCCGAGTATGGTAGACAGTATTCTTAAGAATAATGACATCACACAAGCTTGTGGGCATCATTGATGGAAACATTCCATGTCCCGTTGGGGATACAGCCAGAGAAGCCATTTTGACACTCAAGACAACGAGGCAGTTACCTCCATGTTCATGAGCATGGAAGACGAACTGGTAGACAGTGTATCAGGATGCATCACAACAAATAAAACTTGGAAGGTGTTAAACACAATGTACCAAAGCTCCACAAATGAAGCAATTTTCGTGCTGTGACAGGAGTATTATTGGGTCATGGCTGAAGGGAGGAAAATCTCAAATTAAAACCATGACGGATATCAAGACCTACGCTGCAGAGTTGAGAACTATGGGAGAAACTGTCACGGATCTGATGGTGGTAGCAAGAGTCTTCTCAAGCTTGATGGGTGACAAGCACAGACAGTGAAGGGAAGCACAGAGATCTGTGAATCAACCGGAACAGACAACCACTCCCCTACTTCAGCGAATCCATACATGGGTCCAAGAAGAAAAGCGAACATCAAGGAACCATTCAACTCATGAAAGAGAAAGCTTGGAAAGTGCTTCGGAGAAAGCATACACTGCTAAACGGGGTAAACCCCGAAAGACAAGAGAAGAAATGGAAGCAATCAAGAAGAAGTCCTCGTGTGACCTGTGGAAGAAGACAGAACATTGAGAATCAGATTGCCCCGAGAGGAACAAAAAGAAGCATGAGAGACGAAAGAGAGAACCCAATGAGGGAAGGCCCGGTAAAGCCTATGTAGCCGGAATTTCAAGTGACCTGTTGATTAACGATTAAGGTGCTAATCGTCATTATTGTGGGCGGCTTGAGTGGTTCTTTGAGTATGAAATATACTCAACTCCAAAGCAAGTAAGTACAGCAGAAAACTCTCATGCGCTCGCTGAAGGAAAGGGAAAAGTGAAAGCAAGGGCTCTCGTCCTCAAGAAATGGAAGGAAATCGAAATCCACGAAGAGGAGTTTGTTCCTGGAGCAGCCAATCTTTTCTCGGAGAACGTATTGCTGGACAAAGGATTCAGGGTATGTAAGGATAAAGGAGACGCAGTAGTTTATTATTATAATGGACGTCCGGACATCCAAGCTGAGCGAGTGGATGGGATGCAGATCATAAAAATTCAAACCCATCGTCAACAAAGCCATGGCATGCGTAAAGCAAGCCACATGGCACGAAAGAATGTCACATTCCAATTTCTCATGAAGACTGCAAAGAAGACAGCAGTGTACGGACAGGATACCATGGAGGAAAAAGAATGGGTGTGAGGTGTGAGTAACAAGACAGTTAAAAAAACTGACTCGTACGTCCCTAGAGAATGTCTCCACGCTGATCTCGTTCCTGCAACCTTCAAACCAAGGGGACGAAACATATACTTTTTACTAGAGAAAGATGAAGCATCTTCCTTCAGGCAAGTGTATTTCCAGAACAAGAAGACGGAGACAGCGGAGAATGTGATGGATGCTGTGAACTTCATGAATAATCAGACGAAGAACACTGAGTTAGTGTTCAGGTCTGATAATGGGACAGAGTTTGTCGACCAGAAACTGAAGAAGTTCTTCTCCGACAAAGGAATACGCCACAGGTATAACGCTCCATACACCAATCCAACTAATGGACTCGTAGAGAGGATGAAGAGAACGGGAAAATACATAGCACGTGCAAAACTGATGCAGAGTAAACTCTCCAGGAAGCATTGTCATGATGCAGTGAGTACTACATCCTACTTACTCAATAGGACACTCAGCAGCAATAGCACAAAAAAGACACCCTGCGAGATGATCTTTGGGAAGAAGCTTTCTTTGCTCTTTTTCACATCAGACTATTTGGCTGCAAAGCCTTTGCTCATGTGATGACAAAAAGAAACAGATGGGACCTAAAATCCACTAAATGCATTTTTGTTGGCTTTAACACTTCAAGCAAGAATTACACACTGTAGGACCCTGTAAAAGAGAAATACATTGAGCAAGCAAAGCATGTCAAGTTCATCGAAGGGAGGTTTGCTCATAAAAAGCCAAACACCGAAGAAGCAGGTGAGGAAAGGGATGAAACTATTATTTCCGAAGTAGTTTCTCCGAATCAACTTGAATGAAAAAGAGCTCAGTCCAACACACGATGCAGAAGAAGATGAGCCACTCACGTTTTGTCTCACAAGACTCTACGTCACTCTCATAGTCTTCCAAACGGAGCGAGGTCAAAAATTGAGGGCCGCGTTAATGAGCAGGGAATCATGAAGGCAACCCCAACTCCTCCAACGACGGAGGAAACGTCAGTTGGTCGAAGTTGACGGAGGAATCTTCGGTTTTGACACATTTAAGTTTCTTCAGCAGTGAAAGACATTCAAAGAGGGACAGCGACTCTTCCGTGGGTGTCGACATGTGAAAAGATTCGATCTTCGTACAAACAAGTTGTCGATACGCAGTGGTTGGAGGCAGTTAAGTCATCGATTTGTCGAAATCCCCCATGTTTGACATTTAAGGCGAATTTGAGATCTGGGGTCGACGAATGACGCTCCAATCGATTTCCGGCTGTTTAAAGATCAGCAGCGAACAAATTCGAAGTCGTGGACTCCAAGTCAAAGGTCAGTTGAAGAAGCGTGTTTTGTTTCTTGCGGTCAATGAACTTTGTGTATCCCAAGGCTTTAAACAACTCCGTTGAAGCTTCTCCTTCCAGCTAAGGTGGTCTAAGTTCTTGTTAAAATCAGTGGCCACTTTTTGGGACTCCCAGTCCCATGTTTTTTTAAATTCGTTGCTAGCCGTTATTAGCAACGAGACTTCCATAAAAACGTGACTATTGGGGACAGTTTCTGTGCGGGATTTGAGATATTTGTGGAACCGTGCGAACTCGCATTACACTACCGATGCGATCTCTTACTTACTGAACCAGCTGGATATATAAATCGATTTTTAACGCTGCATGTGGTTCACTTGTATCTACATATCGACTTTTGGGTTCGTTTCTTGTCCGTGGGTTCTTTGTGTGAGCCGTCAAAGAAATGATTTTCAAAAAGTAAGAGTATCGACGGTAAGCATGGAGTAGTGAAAAATCTTTCAAATATGCTATTCAAAACTTAAGAGAAATTCCTGAAAGCGTTATTAAATGCTTCTCGAGTTATATTTGGTTTATTTATATTTCCTGCTGTGTTAAATTTTCCTCGTTATGCTGTTCAAACTACTTTATAATACCCGTGTTTTGCATCAGTCTTTGTCAATTAAGAGCCTCGTGTACAATAATATAATGTTTCGTTGTTGTTCCTGCAGTTAACATTACGTAGGATTATTGATTAGCAAGCTGCTTTCTGTATGATAAAATAATGCATCTGGAAATGCAACATATTCAATCTCTGAATTCGTACGTGGTTTTATAATATTGTCTGTTTAAAACTACCCATTGTCAATCACCAACCAAATCAACAGGACATATACCTCATTTCTTCCTAGCCATCTAGCAAACGCAACCCTAATACATTAACCGTCACCACAGAAGAGATCAAGTACGCACATATTGGTTCAGTTCTGTTCTGTTAAAGGAGATCGCATCGGTATTGTCTCACGTATGGTCACACGGCGCCACATCTAACTCTAAACCCCACACATAATCTGTCCCCACAAGTCAGAGTTTAATGGAAGTCTCGTTGTTAATACTAACTAGCAACGAATTATGGGAAAAAACATGGGACTGGGAGTCCCAAAAAGTGGCCACTGATTTTAACTAGAACTTAGACCCCCTTAGGGGAGAGGAGAAGCTTCAACGGAGTTGTTTCTAAGGCCTTGGTGTATCCTTGGATGTCTTTGTTACTGGCAGGAGAAACGCTCAACACTCTGAGGTTGCTGTTGTTCTCGATGTGTGTGAAGAACTGATTTCAGAACGAGTCTTCGCGATAAATTCCTTCCATGCGGGGTTCGCTGACCTTTTGGAAGAACGTAGGGGTCAACGAATCATGTCGCAGGAGGTCAAGGCTGCGACACAACCGATGTCTCAGGAGATTCGACGATTCCGTCAGTTCCACCAGACGGCGGTTGAAAGGAAGTTGATTACAACGAAGTGTTTTCGCTTTTAGAGTCTCCAATTTTACGTTCCAAAAGACGCAGAAACTATTCCAAGTCGCTTTCGAAACCCATGGATTTTCCTCCTCTAACATCTCTTCTGGTTCTAGCAGTGCATCCACCTGAAGGGATAGCGTAATAACTCCAAACGGGGGCGGTGACGTCAGAAAACGACTCACTGATTCTTCATCGCAGTACATTGCCACCTGCGCTCTGGTGAACACAACGTCATCTTGTCGCTTGAGAAGGTTGTCCACCCATGACCTCGTGGTCGAGCAGACTTGACGCAGGTTGAGGAACCTCCGGAGTCCCCGGTCCCCACAGGAAACAAACGAAATCAACACGTTCTCCACGCCAGCAGGAATCATCAACAGCCTACAGAACAAAAAAGGAAACGAATAACCTTCAACTTTCAAAGATGAGCATAAATGAAAACATAATAAAATGGAAACTTACGGTGAAGGAGCCTCGCCTATTTCTGAAGTCGTGACGTCATTCATGTCTGCCGTAGAAGTTGCGATTTCACACGACCACGGGAATGAGGGGATGCTTCGTGCGTTGGATGCTTCAATGCAGGTCGAATGTCGGAGGGTGTTGAAGTTAATGTCGGCAGATATTCGTCGAATGCGGCATGGAAAGGTGTCGGGGTGTTGGGATTGTTGGATAACGGAATTGGTCATATTCTTAGCAACGGACTGAATCCCATAAGAATCCCATGTTAACTGCGGACTGTATCTAGTCTGAGGAGACTTAACGGACAGACTTCATCGATGTCTCAAATTGAAGCTTGGACTAGTCGCTCGAAATGCAGGAAGAGTAACACAGCAAAGTAGACAAAAAGACGTTTTTTGACATATATGAGTTAATAACAGGATGGAAATCCAAAAATGTTTTCCCCAGCTATTGGAGGTGAAGGTCTCAGCTTTAATTTAAGACATCAACGAACTATCTACGTTGACTTTCCACTCACTAGATAGGCCGCAAAGATGACAGTTTTGCAAATCATATTCCACCCAGCAACGTATGCATAACCAACCAAAAGTAATTGGCTTGCCGAATTCGGCTAATAAACTCTGGACCATTTTCTTGAATAGCCCATTTTAACGAAGTTGAAGCCCCGCGATAGTGGCGAAAGTCGGTTTTTGATTTTCCCTATCTTCGCCTATGGTGATCTTCCTATACCTGCCTATGTTAAAATCCGTGAAATTAACCTTGCGGATTATTGGAAGATTACCATAGGCGAATATAGGAGAAATCAAAAACGCCGTTTCAAAAAATCCGATGAATGCCGATTGAAGAAAGTTGTGGGGGTAACCGCCAGGAAAAAGTTGGAACTTTTTTCGGGTTGAGAGAAAGCTGAATGCTGGGTAACCCAAGAAATCAACAATTTCGAAAAGTTCGTTGCTAAGAATTTGACCATTTGCCATAAGGTTGCTGGTGATGAGTTGATGTCGACGGAGGAAGGTTCCCAGGGGAGCGAGTTAAGCCGGGTGACACGAAGAAGGAAGTGAGGAAGACTGCGATGCAAGGAGAACCTTTAGTTGTTGTTGTTGTGGTGATGGTAGATGGTGAAAACGGGGAGGAGCTATTCGGCGGGAGGTGAAGAAGTTTGCCGGGGCAACGGAGCCGGAGTTACGGTGAGCGGGAGAAATCGGTGGAGCAGAAAGTGAAAATGGGTTTTCAGTTGATCTCCGTCTCTCGCCGCGTCCACATGTAAGCTTAATCTGTGACCCCTCGCCATTTATCCACACTGTGTAAAGTAAATCGAAGGTTAATGTATGTGATGGGTGCGTGTGATTTTTGTTTTCCCAGATGGATCGTCGTTCTAGGATCGTTCTTCAATGAGGCAATAATGGAGCTGGTTAGCAAAGGATACGCTGTGGAGCAGACGATGTAGATGATGTCCTTGTTCGAGACAACTGATGAACTGAAGAGGAGACAAAAGATCGTGCGAGGAGTCAAGCAAGAGCCAGCAGATTAGGGACTCACCTTAACTGTGGCAGGGGGATCGAAGACGAGAACTTATGCAACCTGAAGTCGAAATTGATGTGCAGTGGATTAAGTGGATCTCAAGGTCAGAAGTACGCAGCCTGTGATAAACTGACGGGAGATGACGGGACCGCAGATAAAATTGCGACTGGAACTGGGATACCTGGGACGGAGCCGGTATCGACACTTGAGCCTTGGAAGGAGCCAGAGGCAGAAAACGAGAAGAAGGGAGGAATGAATATGAGCCGTGAAGGAAAGTAATTGGTCATTAGAGTCGAATGTGTTGATTGGTGTATGATTTATGCAATTCAATTTTAAAGATGTCTCTAAATTCCCCTGTAGTAGATAAACTATGCGTTAACCGATTGTATAAGCTGTGCAATGATACGTATCTGTAGCTTAGATTTACCGTGTGTGCTTACTACGTGGTCTTACTTCCTGTTATTCTGTTTTGCATAGTTTGAATAAGCATTTTCCTTAACTTGGCTCTCACACACGGACAGCGACAAGTCGCCTGACTGGCTGGCTCGCCCCTCTTTGTTGCTGCCTGTGGATCTGTTGCATGCTTCATGACTGCTCTGAACCAACGATGATGATATGACTCAACATTATCTATGAAGGGAGTAAACATCGAATAGGAGCTGCGCTGGAGTCACTGGAGGACTGACAAGCTGTTGTTATTTGCTGAGATTTTAGGGGAACTTTTGGGAGGGAAAAGAAGACGGAGCCGGAGAAGGCTGCAACGAGTTCTTCGGAGTGAAACTTTTGTTCTGGCTTTGCTAGGAGGTTCCACGTAGATTCTATTTTCACTCCGCATAGCGCATTTTCAAAATGCCTGAGCTTTCATCGACCAATTCCATCTACAACTCCTGTTGTCTCTTCCTGAACAAACGGAGCAGTAGAAAGGTCGACTGCCGAAACCTCCAATTTCTTCTCCTGCGTTTAGCTAAGCCAACCCCACAAGATTCATGCCCGGAACAGGGGGATTTATTTCGCCTTAAAGAGCTTGAGAATGCTTTTACACGCTTTCTGCATTCAAACTGCTTTATTGTGCTTGGTTACTAAAACTACCAACTGACGGAGATCTGCTCAAGATCGATGCTTTCATCGACCAGCTCATCTGCAATTCCGAAAAGTCTCTCACCGTTCATCTCCAGGCTCATGTGACTGAAGTACGTTTGACATTCTTGTCTCCCAGAGGGCGGTAAGTGTAAACGAAGCTACTGTGAGAAACTCCACAAAGGCTACATAACTACTGTTGCATATGTGGGGGTATTTACACGCAAGCATGCTGCGTTTCTTTGGGAGTTGTTTGGTGAAGGAGCTTCGAGGTTGGTTGGTTGCCGCAGACTACAACAAGAGGATTACTACACTCGGGTGACCTCGATTCCACACTTTTGAGTACTGTTACGTTTCCTTCAACTCTCTCTCATAATCTGTAAAATTAAAGAACAAATGCAACTGGGTAACAATCGAAGGGGAAGTTCTGATTGTCTACTTGATCACTCAAAATCACAGAACTTAAGACGTAAAACACGAAAAGATTTAATTTCAACTCATGAGATTTAGTCGGGTTGTCAGACTACCACTACTGAGCTTATTCATCCGATTTTACTAACTTAAATTCATTGCTGCTTCTCTAATTGTAAGTTAGACACACTTATCCAAATAACACAATCAATCAAGTCCTGGCCAGCACCCTCCGTCTGGTCGAAGCAGAAAGGAAAACAACCGTCTCTCTGTTTTTTCGACAGAATGGAACGACAAAATTTCTTAACCTACAGTGAGAGAGCTCCGCTTGGCGGGGACTGGAGCTGAAAGAATGCTTGTCCCTTGTTTTTTCTGCCTATGATGAGAATTTCCTAAAAACTCAGTTTCATTACATAAGGGGGACTCGCGTATGGTAAACAATGCATTTCCTGTAGTTGTCAATTTGGGCACTTAATTTCGTAAAATTGGTACAAAACGTAGGGATATTACAGGACAAAATTACAAAATGTTTAACTTAAAAAAGTAAACTTCCTGGCATTTCCCGTTGTCGAGACTA
This sequence comes from Isotomurus maculatus, assembly GCA_034696585.1. Classification (NCBI taxonomy): domain Eukaryota; kingdom Metazoa; phylum Arthropoda; class Collembola; order Entomobryomorpha; family Isotomidae; genus Isotomurus; species Isotomurus maculatus. The sequence goes on along the minus strand of JAQGAC010000114.1, from coordinate 36,908 downwards.
GGCTCATTTTGTTCCTTACCATTGTACAAACACGTACAGCTAAAAACAAGTTGCCCAAATTTGCCCCAAGTAGGACTTTTGACCCTACGGACCTAGGCACTTTTACTAAAATAACATTACAAATAATAATAAATGAAAGGAACAACATGACCTAGAGCCTTGAAACTTTAAATATTTACCCTTGGCACTAGTAGTAGCTTACATTATCAGTTTGGGACCTTTTTAAACTTAAAATGTGACCTTTTATGACCCCCAGATGCACATATATGCAAACATTTTCCGGAAAAATTGCTCAGGGAATAAGTAACATTTTTAATGTCCCCCGACACATAGTGCGCTGCCTGCAATATTACGCTTGGTTACTAAACTACGCAACTGGCGGATATCTGCTCAAGAAACGATGCTTTCACCGACCAGCTCATCTGCAACTCCCGAATTAAAAGTCTCTTTCTCTTGAACAAAATGAGCAGTCGACACAAACTTGAACTCATGTGGCTAAATTATGTTTGATATTCTTGATTCTCAGACGGGTGGTATACGATTAACAGCAGCTGTGTTGTTGGTGGTGGGAACAACTTCTTCACTGACTCTTCGCGTGGGTGGGAGTACGAAGGAATTCACTGAGAAGATCAAAGACTCGTGACTCAAAGACGTGGAGATCGTGGAGGGCGGCAAGTGCGAACGAAGCTACTGCGAGAAACTGAACAAAAACTACTTAACTGTCGTCCAAGGGCTGATCGAGTTTGCAGGGAAGGACCCCCAGGAAATTGTGGAGGAGCTGGACAAGCTTTACGGGCAACGTGGGAAGATGATGGCCAAACAATTAAGCGAGACGTACAAAAAGTATGAAGTATATGCGGGCGACTTGTGCACCGTGAAGGACGGGCTGGTCTGTGTGGAGGACAAGTGCAGGAAGTGCAGCAACGTGAAGGATCCAAGTTATTCTGAGTACTGCGCACATGTGACGAAGATTGCGGGGGCGGGAAGTTGGACGCTGCGGTCTTTCCATGGAACACTCCTCGCTGCGTTCCTCCTCCTTCTCGCAATTTCACTCTGACTTCAATCGCTCCGAGTATAAAAGAGTGGAAACATGTAAAGTAGATGATGTGAGTTAAGATTAGATGAGATTCCAATTATGATGTCCAAATTATTCATGCAGTAATAAATTTGGTTATGTGATCGTGATTAAAGAGGAGACTTTTATTATTAAAGACTAGAATTCAAAAACTTGTAGCAAAACTAAACTGGAAAGCATCTCTTTCACTATGCATTAAACTATCTATTAAATGTGTACATCCCTGAATGATAATTAAGGAAATTACGAAATAACTAATTAAGAATGAAGAGATTTCAAAGTTCAAAGACGAATCATAATGGTCAGAAAGAAAGGACGCTGCATGCGTGTCAGTAGCTTAACAAGGATCTGACGAAAAAACCAACTTCATAAATGAAAAACTATTAACGCGATAACCTATTGGGTTGCATAATTGTTGGAGGAGTGAGTGTGAAGGGATTGAATGCCACAGAGGCTGCTTATTACTGAGGACCCAATCGTTGAGCTTTCGAGTGACTCCGAAGTTCTGTCTGAATTTGATTCGTTCCTCCGTCGACTAGTCCGAAGGCTGTCCTCATCCGCCCAACCAGTCGCCTCACTTTCCGCTGGAGATGAAGTCGGAATTCCAGTCCTGTCGCGAAGTACAGGAAGAAGTTCACACCGAAGTTTATTTGGTAGATCCCGAAACAAAACGCCCGGATGTACTTTATTAGCAGTTTGTTCCTCTTCCTACGCATAAGCATTTTGAGTTCGAAACTTGGATGGATCTTTTTGGGACAGAAGAAAAGTGGGAGGAGTCTCACCAGTAGACGTAATCTTTTAGAAGTGGACCGTCCGTTGTGACGGGAACTTCCCTGTGGACATTCCAGTAGAGTTCCACCGTCTGGACAGCTCCCAATGGAAACACCATCACGAGATACGCCACAGAGACGGCAATCAACATCGGATTCGTCGAACCGTGTTTGTTTATGGAGTTGTGTTGACTTTGTGGTCCAACCGCACAGGATTTCGCCTTGTTGGCTTTCATTTGTCTCAGTTTGTAGAAGATCAAACAGTTGAAGACGAAGACGACGATGGTGGGAATCCACGTCTGGGCAGCCACACTCACGTACGCCATTCCTTGCCAAACTATTCTTGTCGACTGACACGGAGCGTAGCCAAAGACGCTGTCCTTCTCGAAACCTTCAATCAGCCCAATTTAACCCTTCAGCCGAGTCTCTTATTGAGTTAGGTGCTCTGTTACCTGTGAAGAACAACTTGGACAAGCAGAGGAAGGAGAGGACAGACGTCAACGAAGCGACGACTATTTTCGACCGATGTATCCTGTTGTGTCGAACTAGGAGTGGATACCACACAGCCAGACACCGCTCAAGCGTAAACGTCACCACAATCCACGCAGAGATAATTTGGAATATTTCGACAAAGACTGCGTGAAGTCGACACAGCCACTCGTTATCCTGAAACGAACCAAAATGGGAAAGGTGAGCGTTTGTGGGAATGAAGAGGTGAGGTGGGATTGTGGGACCATGAAAAGTTGGTTGAAAGATTGGCTGTGTCCTCTGGCGAGTCCGACGGCGTAGTTGACGAGGAGGTTTCCAGAGTCGCAGACGGCGAGCGTGAGGAGGTAAATTCCACTTCCGTTCTTGGCGAGTCCCGTGGAGTGGAGGACGACGAAGGAGAGCGCGTTGAGGAACACGCCCACCACAATGATCACCAACGTTCCATACGAAAGGAAGCCTCGCGTCACTTCCACAAACGGATGAATGTGGAGCCAATACTCCCGCACTTCGCACGGCCATTCTGCCTCGCACTAATCCCATCAATAGAAGGCTTAATTAATGAATTAATAATTTATGCATAATTAGTTGATTACCGGAGTGGTGTCGGTGTGGTTGAAACACGGGTGGTGAGGTCTGAAGTCCAGTGCTTCCAGAGAAGGACACGAGTACCCACTGAAACACAGTAGATCCAAAATTAAGTGGATCACAATACGTCTCACAATGTCTTTTTATTGATTACCTCGTTGAATTATTGGCCATTGTTAAATCGATACTGAAGTTAAATGTAACAAATATTACACAAATATTATGTTAAAAAGCTTTATTCATTGGGGTGGTCATTCTAATGACATTACGCGATTCAACTTCAAAACACAGCAACTTTAGACTTTGGACAGTTATAGGTTGCTCAATAATTTCACCATCCATATCGTAAACCATTCATAACACACTGAGCCCAATTTGCACTGATATCTTGAATAAAAATGACACTGCCTGTCACAATCACTTCGTCTCCAGATATTTTAGCCCGAAGTCCTCGACAGTGCAGCTACAAATATGATCCACTTCGAACTTATGTTTGGGATGGTACTGCGCTAATTGCAGGATATAAATATGCAAGAGTAAATGACACTATTACTGACAGAAAACTTCTATTCATGTTTGCTAAATTATTGTGCTGGAAAACCACAAAAATTTGGTTTTTACTAACATCATGCTTCCTTATCAAAGGCAGGAAATACTTTTGTAGTTCAATAACACACTTCACTTCGAGTTTTATAGTATACGAAGGAATAGGACTTGTGATGCAATGACAAATTATTATTTGCTACTTTGGCTATTTAAAATTACAGTGAACCAATTTAGCATTGAATAGAAGTCTGAACTCTTGGCCAATAAAACACTGTTCACACTTGCAGCCTGGGAATTAACTGAAGTTGATGAATAAGGAAAGAGAACTTCTCAAATGTACAGAAATAACTACATGACAAACCACATTGGGTGTTTCTTCCACATCCAAGTTCATTTACATTTATTGAAGCAGTGTGTGATGTCGTCATTGGTAAGCAGTAATGAAATGAGACTCTGGGCAACTTGGACATTAAGCCGATGAATCAGTAGTTTCCATGAAAGAAGAGTTAAATCATCGAGGTGAGTGGACACAGGTCGTCTTGTGGTGGGTGTGGACTTACACGCAACTTCGAATGAGTCCTGAGATGACAAGAAGACGCAGAGGAGGACACAAATCCACGACATTCTGTACGCAACCATATCTGCGACACACGAAGAAGAACTTCACCCCGTCCTCCGCAGTCATGAACCTTCAAACATCACCAAGTTCTCCCTGCTTCTCTGTCTTACAACTATCTCTTAACCTTCTCCCTTATCTCATTAAGTGACGCAAAACCAAAAACGCTACAAAATTACGAAATGATTCCACCCAATTTGTTCAGACTACCAGTGAATGGCTCAATACTCAAAATTTAGAAACCTTCAGACTACTTTACGTCTGAGTCGCAATCTCACAAGTTCACTTGAAGAAGAGAGAGCGAAAAATTGGGACGCAGACGCAGGTATTGCTGATGTTGGTGGGGCTGCTGGTGGGAGTGGCTGTGTTCTTCGGGCTCCCTTCGGAGGACTCGCGGGGGCAGGACTGGCATCGCGAGTACCCTCAGCGGTGCTACCATCGGGCGAATGTCCAAAGGGTACTATATACTTTCTTGAATCAACATTGTTGAAGCACCCAACTTGATCAAAGCACCTGAATTCCAGAACACGAGCGCTGCGTGTTCAACGCTGCGGAGCCTGGCGGTGTGTGTGTGGTGCACGTTTGTGAGTTTCCACCTGCGGATTTTGGTGTTGTGTCTGAGTCATTGGAGCGTCTGGAGGGCCAAGCACGGCGACCCCCACCCTCCAAAAGGTACGCCTTCATCGATGAACCCGTCAAACCCAGCGCGTACCACCCAAATTACTACGCCAGCAGCAGACCGTACCTTCTGGAAGACGGCAGTGGGGGTTCTGTCGTCGTCAGTGTCGCTTAAATTTTAATTTATTTTAAGTCAGTAAACAACGATTGAAAGTCACTTTGTTTAATTGCTTAATTCAGTCAGTATTCATTACAATTAACCGTGCATTAATTAGCTAAACATTAATTAGTCCTCTTGCTCCTCCCCCTGTTCTTCTTCATCATCATGACCCCCCCTGGTTGTCCTGATCGCCGCAAACTCCCCTGCCGCATCGCCCACAGCCCTCCTGTACTTGTCAATCTTGTTCTGGTCCAGTTTGTTCCCCTTGGTGAGTTGGTCGATGAGTTCCTGGAGCTGTTCGTCTGGGCTCATCTCCTTTGCTGCCGCGGCCCTCGCCTCTGCCTCGATAAGCAGCGAGCGGATGTGGAGGCGAATGTAGGCGTCGATGAGGGAGATCTCGTAGAGCTTGTAGGTCACGTTGATGAGCAGAGTGAAGACGGCCACTCCAGTTTGGATGCGGAAGGAGGGGAGGATCTTCTCCAGCAAGCAGAGCTCCGTGCTCAAGAGGTTGTTCACGCCCAGCATCGACGTCATCACCGAGACCAGCAGCTGGAGGAGCAGGTGGAGCACTGGGGTCACGTGGCCAAGCCAGTTGGACTGCAACAAGTCAGAAAGAAGCTGTTAATTAGTGATTAATTAGCGATTAGTTAATGAGTGATTAAGTGTTAACGTCCTATACGGCAGGGACGACGATGAGGAAGAGGATGGAGGAGAAGAAGGAACCAGTGAGGCTGAGAACTGGTTCATTCCTTTGTCTAAACTCACGTCAATTCATTAAGTAGCTGATTAATTAGTTAATTAATGAATCAGAAACTGACTGAGTGAGTATAAGCCTGGCCTTGGCCCAGATGAAAGGAATGTTCCTGGCGTAGTTCCTCCCGCAGCCCTGCCTGATCCGCTGGATGACCTGGTGCTCCGCTCCGTGAGGGAGGGCGGTCTGTCCACGTTGTACAGCACAATGTCGCGAGTGGGTGTGTTGGTGGTCATGAGCGACCTGTAGGAGGGGTCAATCGTGTTCTTCGCCAGGGTGAGCAGGATCGTCGGGCCAATCAGCACCAGAAACAGAACCTACGCACACACCACCAATTTTAATTCGTTGCCATGAAATGAGTTGCTGCTGCTTCTGACTTACGAGATCGATCCACGCGAACAGCTGCACGGCGGTGAGGAGACGCGTCGGGCGCGGGCGGAAGCGGGCGGAGCACAGCGACATGGTCAAGTGGGGGTGGTCGAAATTGTGCGTCAGTGGGGTGGTGGGGGGCAGTGTGAGACAAAGCTGTCTTTGTTGAGGAGAGATGAGATGCTTTAACAAAGCTGAGGGCGTTTGTTTCTGCTCTTCGGGGGTTGCTGCTGCTGACGAGGGGTGAGAATTCTGGTTGGCAGACAACACAACAGGGGTGAGAATCTCCTGCGATGGAAGTTGACGTTGCCTTCAATAACTTCCCAAAAGGCTCGTGTAAAGTTTAAAAATAAGCTCGTGTGTGTGTCACATCAACAACATTCTCTCACGCGCTCCCAAACTATTTCTGCAATTCCGCACCCTTACTTTTTGAACTTTCAGCACAATTTCATTCAGGGCTGCAATAGTTGTGAATCACATATTGACCTCATTCACGCACGTTCACCTCAAAGCAAAACTCAAGATGCAGTATCAACAGAGCGATAGGCATTCGCTAGTTTCCTTCTTATCTTTCAGCTTTACTTGAATCGAAATCTACAGAACTTTCCGGATTATTTCCCGATTTAAAGAAATCCATGCTTCAGCTCCGACAGAAAATCCTCTTCGGATTTTGATCCATTATCATAATGCACCTACGCTTTTAACGATTCAGATCTGCTTCCTGTTTATTTAATAAATTGTCTTAATATTTTACAGGAAAACTAGACAAATGGGTTTTCCTTTACTAAAAGCGTATTTACTTGCGTTTCTTCCAAGTCCTACACTTACAATTAGTTCCTATCTCGCATGAGTTAGCATAAATAGAATTGGAGCTATTGGAAGTAAAACTAATCTGCTTGTCTCATTTGTCGACTGTCAGAGCGTTTTGTGGTTAACGTAGATGGATGGTGGATCATAACATCCTCATCACAATCATGAAGGTTGGAATGTCACCTCCCTGCTTCGGAAGACAGTTTGCTTGATTTGCTGATCAATAAAACTGTCTTCCGGTCAATTGAAGATGCATTTCGTTGCTTTAAGTTAAAAACTGAAGGAGGAGTAATCATTTTTTCGGAAGTGATTTTTATCATAGTTACCTCTGCTCCATAGGCAGCGTGTTGTGAAATGCAAATATTTTAAGCTGATCATAACTTTCATTTTACATTTACCAATCCCTTCATTTCACTACCATGCACACCCACGAACTAACTAACTGAGGGGAGTAGCAAATCCTAACCAATATTTAGTTGACTTACCATGCCAACGGTTATCAAGCAGCTATGAAGTATAGACCCTTAAATTTAACCTTCTCTCGTATCTCATAAAATGACGCAACAATAGGCACTGAAGAGTTTACTCAATGTGTATGAACATGTTAGCATAGTATTTGTATGTTAGTGTGTAATGTGACTAAATGTTGCGATGAGAAAAGAGCGGAGTGGACAGCTTTTGTCGGTTAAAGTTTTGTCCGTTGTGTTTCAGTGTACGTTTAGGCTTTGATTGATGAAGGCGTAGAAGTACGAGCCCTGAGTTTCCTATTAGCTTTCAATAAACGTAATAAAGACAGTGAAAGGCGAGTAAGGCCAAAAGCGGTTTCGACCTTCATTGAAGTATGCTAAAGCGCATAAGGGTCACTCATAAAGTCACTGATTAGGCAGACAGCTAAGAACACTGGAGAAACGCTGCGGACTGGTAGTCTGTAGGACCGCTCTCACAACATTTGGAGGTCCCACCGTGATAGTTGCTTCCTGTGGACGTCAGTGACGAGACCAGGAGGACTCAAAATTGGATATCACCGAGAAAAGACCTGCCTCTTTGAGAGCCCGACCCTGAGCAGGGGCCTTTCAGGTGACATTATTGCTTTTTGATTTGAAATCCATCCAAGTATCCGGTACGAGGTTGAAAGCATATCCACATCCGTGAGGAGGATTAAAACGTTTTGAAACGTATTGCCTCTTTGAGGGCTCCATCCTGAGCGTTCGGGAGCTATTGAGGTCGTAACGTTTAGAAAGCAAACTGCTTTTGAACGAAAACCAATTGTTTCGTATTGTTGAAGTCATCCACAGATAATGGAGCGGCTAAAGAAATTGAGAAGTCCTGTTAGAGCGTCATTCACAAGATATCACAACGAGGTGGTCGATGAACTGGCGAAAGAAGACAAGGACCGAGGTCTCCTTCAGGACAAAATGCAGTTGTTGGAGACATTGTACGCGAAATTAGAAGAGCATGACATGAAAGTCATAGAGGGCATGGTGGACGAAGGAAAGACGGATGAGGAGGTGACTGCTGAGCAAGGAAGCATCGATGATTACCACAACAAATGGATCACGTTGCAGCGTTCAGTGGAATCCGCGCTGTTCCCTAGACCAAGGATACCATCTCCAGCTCGAAGTGAAGTCTCAACGGAATCAACCCGTCGTAAGAAGGCTTATAGACTCCCTAAAATTGAGATAAGAAAATACAGCGGGGAGATTACTGATTGGCTCAGTTGGTGGGCTCAGTTTGAAAAGGTGCATCAAGATCCAGAGATACACGACAGTGATAAGTTTCAATACTTAAATCAATCGATGCAAGAAGGATCGAAGGCTGCTGAGTTAGTTCGAGTCTATCCCCAGACGGCAGCGAATTACCCGAAGGCCGTAGAAGCTTTAAGTCAACGATTCGGAAAACCGAAGATCCTAAAACGAGTTTATGTTCGAGAGTTACTGCGTATGATCATAAACAATTCACGTGAAAATATCAAAATTTCGATGATCTTTGACAGACTGGAGGCGCATCTCAAGGCATTGGAGTCCTTAGGGATCACCCCAGAACAAATGGATGTGTTACTCTTCCCTATGGTTGAATCGTGTCTCCCAGAAGATATCCTATTGGCTTGGCAAAGGAGTGCGAACTTCGGGAAGGATGGAATCAAAGAAGATCCACCGATGACCGAGTTCCAGTATATGATGAACTTCATCAAGCAGGAGGTGGAGAACGAGGGACAGAGAGAAATAGCACAAAGCGGATTTAGTCTGAAGGAGAGCCGGAAGACTGCAGACGTACATGGATACGTCAAGAAGGCTCATAAGAATGATGTGTCTACTGCAGCCAGCCTCCATGTAAAATCCGAGATGGTTGGATGTATTTTCTGTGCGAAACCTAACCATAGAAGTACAGATTGCAGAGCAGCAGCAAGGATGACTTTTGAAGAAAAGAACAAGAAAGTTCGAGAAGGTGGTTGCTGCTATGTATGTCTGAGAAAAGGTCACATTGCAAGAAAGTGTAAGTCTGTAACGCATTGCAGCTATTGCAATGAAAGACACGCGTCAGTGATGTGCTCTGGGAATCGAAGACCGAATGAAAGCCGATCTCAAGAGTCAGGAAAAGAGAGCAGTCAACAAGGGACCAACGAAAGCGTCCAAACCATGTCTGTCACATCACCTGCAATTCAACCTGGACGGAGCAGTATAGTTCTGATGAAGACACTTCAAGTACGCGTTCAATGGACCAATGGAATGTCTAAGACTGTTCGCTTGTTGTTCGACGAGGGATGCCAGAGAAGCTACATTAAGACCTCTGTCGCTAAAAACTTGAAGTGCGAGGTGCTAAGGAACCTCAACCTCCAGAACAACCTGTTTGGGGGAACTGTCACATCAGTGAAGCAGCGTAAAGCCCTGAGAGTGACGATTGACGGAATAAATGTGAAAATCCGAAGACAGTTCGAGTTATTGAATGAGGACACCATCTGTACTGGATGTCCAATAGTACCTGCCGGTCCATGGATGAATGAATTGAAAGAAAAGAACATTCATATTACGGATGCAGGAAGAGACTCAACTGAAGTTGAAATCCTCATAGGAAGTGATCCCTCATGACAGGAAGAATGGAAAAGCTGTCATGCGGACTGATAGCCGTACAGTCTATTTTCGGCTGGACGCTAAGTGGACCACTGCCCGGACCTGTGGAAACAAGTTGTGCCTCTACTGTAATCTCTCTTTTGACATGTGAGGGAAGGTCGTTAGAGGATTTGTGGAGACTGGAGACCCTTGGAATACGTGATTCTTCAGAAAAGATAAGTGAGGAAGGACATGATTACCAAGTAATGAAAGACCTCAAGAAGAACGCCTTTCGTCAAGATGATGGGAGGTATGTGATTCAATTGCCATGGGTCAGCGATTCAATTGAAGTACCCAGCAATCGAAAAATAGCAGAAAGAAGACTCATCAGCACAACTGAGAAGTTGGTGAGACAAGGCGGATACGGAACCTATGACAGAATTTTCAGAGACTGGGAATCTGAGGGTATTATTGAGAAAGTGCCAGCGTCAGAAATTGGAATTGGACACTATTTAACCCATCGAGCCGTATACAAGCCTAGCAGCCTGACGACGCCGTGCAGACCGGTGTTCAATGCATCCCTTAAGGTTGGCAGACACCCTGCCATTAATCAGTGTTTGGAAAAGGGGCCTAATATGCTAGAACTGATTCCATCTATATTACTGCGATTCCGGGAAAGGCGATTTGGGATTATATCCGACATAAGGAAGGCCTTCCAGATGATTGGCGTCGCAACGGAAGATCGGAACAGTCAGAAATTCCTTTGGTGGTCGGATGAAGATCGCAAGGATATTATTGAATATCGACACACAAGAGTTGTTTTCGGTATGAACTGTAGTCCATTTGTGTTGGCTGCAGTATTGGACTTGCACTTATCAAAAGTCAAGGAAGAAGATAGCTGGACTGCTGAACTCCTAAAATTGTCAATGTATGTGGACAATAATATCGTCAGTTTGGACACGGAGGAGGAATAATATCGTCAGTTTGGACACGGAGGAGGAATACGAAGAATTTCGTAGCAGTGCTGTAAGAATTTTGAACGAGGCCAAGATGGAATTACGACAGTAGGAGAGCAATGTGGATCCTACTGGAAATCCGACTACTACTGTTCTTGGTCTTGAATGGAACAAAATAGAGGACACCCTGTTTTGTAAAGAAACAAAAGTTGACTTTGAAAAGGCAGTAACTAAACGTGAAGTTCTGTCAATTGTGTCGCAAGTGTTTGATCCTATCGGATACACTTGTCCTGCGGTACTCCAACCCAAGATCATGCTCCAAGAATCTTGGGCTGCTCAAATGGATTGGGATCAAGAATGGGAGGAACCGAATAGATGCAAGTTTACTCGCTGGTGTCAAGAATTAGAGGAACTCAGCAAAATCAGAATCGATAGACGAGCTTTTTATTATTGTTCGAAGGGAGCGACGCAGCTTCACATGTTCAGCGACGCCAGTAAGGATGCGTACGCTGCAGTAGTGTTTGCAAGAGTACTGGAAGGCAGCGAAGTGAAGGTGCAGATACTTTCCGCAAAGTCCAGACTAGCACCACTTGACAAAAAGAAAACGAAGAAAATGACAATTCCCAGGTTGGAATTGATGGGATGTCTCATTGGAGCCCGATTACTCGCCTCGGCTATGGAAGCTAAGACCACAAAGGATGTGGTTGTTCACTGTTGGAGCGATTCATCGACGGCCATAGCTTGGATTAAGAGGAAAGAGGATTGGGGAACTTTCGTTGGGAGAAGGACCGAAGAGATAAATCGGCTAACGAAAAGTTCCTGGTGGAGACATGTTCCAGGAAATATGAACCCTGCTGACTTGCCCTCGAGAGGATGTTCTCCAGCAGAACTCTCGGAGTCCAAGTGGTGGGAGGGACCAGATTGGTTAAAATCTGAGAATAGGTGGCCTAAGCTGAATGTTGAAGTCGATGAGGAGGAAGTTCTACTTGAAAGAAAGTCCCTTGTCACTGCAGTTGCCACACAGACGGATATAAGCCCGAGGTTTTCTTCGTACCTTGCTAATGTTCGAGTTGCAGCGTGGGTCAGACGATTCATTGGGAATGCCAGGAAGGATCATTTCCAACGTGAACGTAGGAGAAACCTAACTCTGATTGAAATGCGTCTTGGAGAAAGAGATCTCATAAGGATGATCCAGAGACGACATTTTTCAGACAAGACAGTTCCACAGAATCTCAAAGTGAAAGAAGAGGATGGACTGCTTCATGTCAAGATGAGACTGACCAATTTGGAAGACACTGAGATCTTCAAAAATCCTTTACTTCTACCTAAAGACGAGGCGCTGGTCCATCAATTGATTATGTACGTGCATCGATCGAATTGTCATGCTGGGACTCAGTTCGTTTAAGGGAAGATTCGTGAGAGGTACTGGATAGTTCATGGACGCAAGACTGTAAGCCGCGTTATCCATAAGTGCGTGGTTTGCAGGCGTCACTCGGCTAAGAAAGCAACTTGTGACCCAGCCCCCTTACCAAGTAGGCGAGTCAACACACAGTGCGCGTTTGAAACCACTGGAGTGGATTTGGCTGGACCCCTACTACTGAAGGGAGGGAAGAAAGCTTGGGTAGTACTGTTAACTTGTGCAGTATATAGAGGTGTGTATATGGACATTGTCGATACACTCAGCACGGAGGACTTTCTGGACTCTTTGGAGAAGTTCACTTAGTCTGTAGGCAGACCCAACACCGTTTATAGTGACAACGGAACGAATTTTGTTGGAGCCGAGAACCTAATGAAAAGGTTAGACTGGAAGAAATTAGAACCGAAGTTGAATGTGAAGCAACTTCGATGGACCTTCAATCCACCAACTGCTGCGTGGTGGGGAGGATGGTGGGAGCGCTTGGTCAGAACGATGAAGGACCTGCTGAAGAAGATGATTGGGACAGCCAAACTCACGAGAAAGGAGCTGGAGAAATGTGTCGCATATATAAGTCATACCATCAATAATAGACCGCTCACCACATTGACTGAAGACGGTGAAGATCTCATCGCATTGACCCCTGCTATGTTTATGCGAGACTTACCGATTGCTGGACTCCCGGAGCGTGATGAAATGTGTTCACGAGATTTGCAAGAAGCATACCGGAAGTTAAGTCACTTGAAGAAAGCCCTGAGGGTGCGATTCAGGAAAGAATACCTGGCTCTACTTGTACAGCGGCAAAGTGAATCCAAGAACCAACCACCTGAGCTTGGAGACGTTCTTGTTGGTCACGATAACAAGAAGCGCTTTGAGTGGCCAATTGCAAAAGTGGAAGAAATCTTTCCCGGAAAAGACGGAAAGGTTAGGTTGGTAAAATTGAAGACTGCAACTGGATATCTGCTGAGGCCAGTGCAGAGACTGTATCCCTTGGAAGTGAAGTCACCTAAAGCTATCCAGATCCCAGCGGAATTGAATGAAGCCGTTCGGGAAGAGCAACGTGGGGACACCGAGGATGCAGAAGGAACTCCACCGATGAAGACCAGAAGCGGACGGGAGATTAAGAAACCGTCACGTTATGGGAAGTGGAACGGATGAGCTAAACTCGTAGTCATTTATTTCCTAAAAATTAGATAAGTAATTAAATGAGATGGGAGAATGAAGAGTTTACTCAATGTGTATGAACATGTTAGCATAGTATTTGTATGTTAGTGTGTAATGTGACTAAATGTTGCGATGAGAAAAGAGCGGAGTGGACAGCTTTTGTCGGTTAAAGTTTTGTCCGTTGTGTTTCAGTGTACGTTTAGGCTTTGATTGATGAAGGCGTAGAAGTACGAGCCCTGAGTTTCCTATTAGCTTTCAATAAACGTAATAAAGACAGTGAAAGGCGAGTAAGGCCAAAAGCGGTTTCGACCTTCATTGAAGTATGCTAAAGCGCATAAGGGTCACTCATAAAGTCACTGATTAGGCAGACAGCTAAGAACACTGGAGAAACGCTGCGGACTGGTAGTCTGTAGGACCGCTGTCACAACAGGCACGCTACAGAAGTGCCAAATGAACTCAATTTATTCCCACTAACAGAATGGCTTAATACTCCGAAACCTCCAGCCTGCTAAAGTGCTTAATTACTCACTGGAATTTAGACCAACGTACAATTCACAGTCTGAATCACATCCTCACATGAAGAAGGCAGACTGAAGCATAACGCCGCAGGCGAAGATTCCACGGACATCAATGCTACTGAACAGCCTCTCCTCCGACCACCACCACTCGCCTCCTCCATCTCATTCTTTGGCTCCTGGTCCTCCTCCCCTCCTGGACGACCCCCCCATGGAACCTTTTTATCTCCGAAAGGCACAGAGACCTTCGTTACTGTCTGAACTTTTTCTTTCGACAGTTCTTTCTCTGCCATGATCTTTTCCAATGGCGTAGCCACAACTACTGCCAATGGAACCAGATATTTCACTAAATTCCTAGAATCGTCTTCCTCATCCGTAAGGGTTTCTAAGCAGCTCGCCCCTTCTGACATTCCCACGTTCAGTCTATTCCACACGCCTTTCCTCATCGCAATCACCTCAGCTCAGGTGGCATTTTCAACAGCATCTCCACCTGAGTTGTCTGCCAAAGCCGTTCTAAGCGAGGCAGCCGCTTCAGAAGTTTTGAGGGAGTGGTGAGACAACCATAAGACACAATGGAGAACACCAAGCGTCCACCTTCCATAGGAAACTATAACCAACACACAGGTAGAATGAGAATCTTGTCTTGGTTAAAATGAAGCGACGCAATCACACCCGCATCTTCTCCTTACCTCTGAGTGGTGAGGTCTGAAGTCCAGTGATTCCGAATAACGACACAAGTACCCACTGAAACACAGTATAACCAATTGATCACCTTAGGTCTCACATTGTCTTATTTTTATGAAGTACCTGGCTCAATTTTCTGCTTATTAAGTCTACTGTTACCCACAAAGCCAACAATTAGTTACCCGTTCTAAGTGAACATTTTGACACTGATAAGAATTTTAAAACTGCAAGTTGGTATGCACTGTGCTGGTGGTTGGGATTTACATCCTGATAAGTAGTACAGACTTTCTTCGTCCTGTGTACCTAAATTGTCAAAACATTTACAGGGAAACCAAACGATGGGTTTTCCCGATGTTTGCTTGTGTTGTTTCCAAGTTCTGGATTTAGTTCCCATCTCGAGTTAGCCAACGGGTTTTTCCTTTATTACGTCTTGTTTACTTCTGTTGTTTTCAAGTCTTGGATTAAGTTCCCATCTCGAATTAGCTAAAACACAATTTTAAGTGAATCTAGGCAGCGCATAGCCTTTCCTGTTTAACTCCTTAGCGTTCAGTATTTATCGTATTCTTTTAAATGACTTCTTCGTAAAATCGTAAGCTACTGATTCTCCATCTGGTCATCAACTTAGTCAACTCAATCTTATCTACAGTAGTTTATTGTTATTGTTGATGAATGCGTTTTAATGTTGTTGTTGACGTTGTTGGATTTCAGGTTGCTGTTCGTTCTGCATATACCGCCACGTCGCTTGGGATCCTCCCAGTTACCTCACCGCCGTCCTCGTCTTCTCCTTACCTGAATGATTGCTGAATCTGTGACCTAAATAATATTACCTGTCTCTTCAATAGTCCCTTCTCCTTGTTGCGATTGATTGTCATATAGATTACTTTGATTAATTGAGTGTTTCTTAGAACTTCTTGAGATAATTTGTCAAGAAGGAAACCATCATAAAAGGTGGCTGATTAGTTTTTCATAAATAAAGACCGGGAAAGGAGGGACTGCCTGACATGGAGTTGGTTATCCATGTGTGGAGCGTAGCAGTTTGCCTTGGAGTATGTTGGTTTCCCAGTTTTCAGCTGGAATTGAGGGAAGTCAACACTAGAAAGTTTTTGACACCCATAAAACCTGTAATATGTACTGGCACCCATCACCCACCAAAAAACACAAAAAAACAATTTAAGTATCCTTGACACCCCCTGCATGCAACACCCGTGAACACAGTACTTTTGCGGCCGTAGGGTTTGAAGTTGTTACAGTTGAAGAATTCTGTGGCAATGATGTCAAAAATAAATAATAAATTATTATCGGTGATATATTGTGGTCTATAATGGTTTTATTGTCAACAGTTCAGATAATTATGATATATATTAAAGAAACAAAACCTTAACTTCAATACAAGGATGAAAACGAAGAAGCACAGATGCTGTAAAGCTCGTGTGCTGGTAGTTTGGTAGAAGATGCGTATAGAAAGCTCTTTCTGGTGGACAAAAGATGCTTTGAGGAAAGCTCGTTCTGCTCTGAATGTCAGAAGTGACAATTCAGTTTTTAAGGGACAAAACATTGAGAAGAAATTTACCACTGGAAGTCCAGTGTGCGTGGATGGTAAGGAAGGTTCGGGCAGAGTTTGAATGATCATTGATCTTCCAGATTCCTGGAGAACCATTTAAATTATCTTAATTTAACGCCTTTGCTTTAAAAAAAAGGAGCATGCAAAACTGTACTTATATTTAAAAACCCTTTACAATTACACTAAACATGAAGCGAAATCATTCAACATTTAGATCCGTTCCTAAATTATAGGAACGGATCTAAACATCATTGATTTCCGGGTCAAAAATACCATCGGAAACATCCACATTAAATAAATTATTGTTCCTGGAAATATAATGTTTAACATTAGAAATAGTTAAACTAACTTTATTCATTTTTTGTGATTTTTTCGCCATTCTACACGCTTTTGCTGGCGGCGTGACGGGAGAGGTGTTTTATAATTTGAGTGTGGAGGATGAGATTAACTGATGATCTTCATGCCTCGTTTGGTCATGATACATTCCATTCCTTTCATTTCATCTCTGTTGGTCGTTGATTGTTGATTTATTATTTGAATGTCAGTCTTTTTGTTCTTTCTTCTTTTCACCACCTTTTTTAGAAGAACACACTTCTTCCGATATTGTTCAAGTGAGATAGTCGGGTTGATCTGTGAGCCATATCGTTTCCGGTAAGTTGATTTGTCCATACTAGAAGATTTTTTATGTTTCCCTAATTTATCCAGTTTGGCAAAGGGGTAAAATAGATTGGTAGGCCCACAAAATTAGAAGTTGAGGCCCTGCGATTCCCTGAGACCCACACTACGCTGTGTCGCGCGTCACCGGGTTTGCTAACCCCAACTACGGTCGTATGGAGTCGCCGATCCCCCAGACCCCCGAACCCTGCGGCACCAGTCATCATGGAGGACGATGCCCAAGAGGAGGAGCAGGTGGATAAACGCTACTCATTGTGTCCCCTGTCTCCTGAGGTCATGTGTCAAGTCATCGCGCCCTGACCCGGGAACGAGAGACAGCGTTCATGGAAGACTAAACCTCACATCAACCGCACCATAGACAACGGGTTAAGCATAAGCCAACAGCATAATGTGAATAAAATATTCGGTCAATAAGGGGTCATAGAATCTTTTACTAAAGTATGGAATGGAAGTGACGATACGGCCGTCTAGCTTGACCGCAGCGAAGGCTTCTCGCAAGTTTGCGAATGAGAGTCACAAGGTATGCAAGGTGCTAATTGTGCAATTGTCACTTAGCAAAGTGGAGTTAACTTCAGCGTCTGCTTCACAAGTTAAGCAGTTGTCGCAAAAATACGAAGTACAAATAACTTTCTTTGTATCAGGATATTTGTTGAGATAAACTAAGCCCCTCAAAAGCCTATAAGGATCAGTTTCATAGGGTTTTAAACCTCTGACTTCTTGCACATGAAACTAAGCTGAAAATCTTCTTGAACTCCTTGAATGTAGATGAATAGTGTCTTCAAGGTTGTGTGGCAAATAAATCTCGTTGCTAGAGGAAAAAGTCGCTTCCTCAGCTTGCCCAATCTATCAAACAAGACATCGATTTGTAAGGTTACTGAATACTATTCTCATTGTAAATCCTATAACCGTATCAAAATAGCTTACCCATCTTGTTTCAAAAGTGGAGTAGGATTGCAAGACAGGATTTCCTCTTCTGAGTCGGACGACTTGAGAAACATTCTTGAAATATGCGTTTCGCTACGTGGTGCTAACAGGGTTTTAAGGTCCGTCTAACTTGTGGTCCTAATTCGAGCTCTTCAGTCATCAGTAGACCGTCATAAAATAACTAATGTTAGTTGAGACAGATTAAGTGCCATGAATTTTTGTGGAGGGCCAATCGAACAACAACACGGACACAATCTTTTATCCATTTCCAAGATTAAAGGAAGGACAGGAATGTGGCTCGTGTCACAAGTTTTTGTATTGTTGATATTGATTTGATCTTGTCGGCAGCATAAATGGAAAAGCTCTTGTCCAATCAGAGACAATGACTTATTTTAGCATACGTGCAAAACAACGTTTGGCTTCGTACCGACATGAGGAGATCAGTTTCTCTCTGCTCATCTCAAGTCCTACACTGCACCTGACAGAAGGACAAAGTGTCACCGATGACTTTTAACGAAACAGATTGGGTACATATGGAGTCAGTTTTTTGTCCATTCTCAGTTGGACAAAAGTGGACGAGGTAGGCGATTTGGTATGAAGAGGAGGCTGGAGGATGAGGAGATTGAAGGCTTCTTCAAAAGTGGGTTGCGGCTAGATAGCTTTTGTCGTTTTTTTGTTGGGCTTCAGCTTCGCTTTTTATTGTAAAGAGTAGCCAGGCATGGGCCCGGCTATTCATATTAGTGACTGGACATGCAGGTTTCCCTGCATGCTTAATCAGGGAAGCGTCCTCAGCTCATCTGCTTATCGCGGATTAGCTGGAGACATCTCCGATATCTCCAGCAGTCATGCCACTCACACATCCTCCAATGCTATTAAGCCACAAGGGGGAGGCTTCATTCTTCCTGAGTAGGAATCTCCTCTCACTTGCTTGCTGAATCTAATCCTGTCTCTGTCTCTTAATCCGTAGATTTTTAAGTTTATTTTTCTTTCCCAGGAAACTTAATTAGTGTTAGTTATTGCTGGGGGAAATTGGAACTTCCACCCAGCCTTAGTAAGTGCTCTTCTTCCTTGACGGCTTGGGTAAGCCACCATTCGGTCTTTCATTTATTCCGTTTCGGGGAAACTCCTCTTCAAATATTCTACTTCTTTGTAGCCTTTTCTGCCACCCTAGTTTTTCGGCTTTTTCTTGTTCCTGGTTCCTGGTTGGTGTGTGTGCTGTGCGGAGTAACGTGTGATCATGCAGTACCCTGAGCACTCCATCTCCCCCAATGAAGACCTGTTGCGTGTCGCTTCAAGGTCCTAGTGACCACGGTAACCCCCCTTAATTAATTAAGGTTTCTTGTGTTGAAGTTGATCCAAAGTCCACCCATAGGCAATACGGCTGAGAGTGTCGGGCTCTGGGACTAGCTTCTCCACAACGGACGACCTACACGGTCAGTAGGAGTTAGTAGGTGGTCAAATGTCAAATCACATATTTGTTTAAAGTTAGATTCCCGAAAGGGTCTTTACGGGTCACGCCCATTTTCCGAAAGTTAGTATTACATCGCCCCCTTGTCGTATTAAAGACTTAGACTTATAAATATTTAGGATTTAAGTTGAGTGTAGGAGTGAGCCCTTATGGAAGAGGCATTTCACTCCCACCTAATATTAGTTGAGTTGAACGAGTCAGTACTGCTTTTTGAAGAATTAAGCTATGATTGCTAATGATAGTTTAAGCTAAAGAAGTATGACCTCAAACTTAACCTAACCTAACCTGTGGTAGTTGTTACAGCCTAACATGTCGTATGGGACTATAAAATACCGTTGGGGATTCTTCCGTGTCGTTTGGAATCCTAGCAAGCCGTTTGGAACCCGAGCATGTCCTTGGGCACCCAAATGGCCTTAGTATGTAGTTGAAAACCCCAACATGCCGTCAATAACACGTCAATTTTTGTACGGCATGCAATCTTACAAAACCGGACTCCACAGCCATAACAGGGCAGATGGTGTCCAGGGACATGTCAAGTTGCCTTTAAGATAATTCAAGCGAAATTTTAAATCATTTATTCACAAATACTATGTGAAAATGGAGAATTTTACCTTTTAATTCAATCTCCTTTTCTAAAGTGAGTCCACTTCTTGTTTCATTTATCTCTGCCAGCAAAGTAGACTGTTCTCCAATGCGAATAACAACTGAAGTTGTTTAAGATGGTGTTGTCTGCGACTCTTCTTACAATGAAGACAAATTGATTCATAAACATTGTTGCCACATGTCCTGGAATCTATAAGAGTAGTAGTAGTAGCTAAATCACCTGACGCTGAAAGATATTGAACTCGAGGGAGTGTTTTGGATACCTCACTGTCCTAAACTTCCGTTTCCTTCGTCTGCGGGTTCTTTATTTGGGGTCGTCCTATTTTTTAATAATATATAGATCTTTCACCCTTGTTTTTCTTCTAATGGTATATATGTAATTAGTATATATGCTATATGTGCTTTTCATCTGAATACGTCGCCGTCGTGTCCTTTCCGCACAAATCATCAGTGTGTCACCCTCATAGCACACACACTCTCTCTGCGTGTGTATAGCCTAGGTTAGTGGTTAATGTGCTTTCTGTGAAAGTTTGTCAAGAAGTGCAACTCGTTGGATTTTTGTTGGGTTGTGTTTAGTTGATTCCAAAAGCTAGTGAAGTTCAGCCGTTCACTATTGCATAAAGTTAAAAATGGATTCCAAGTCTTAAATTGATCCAAGTGATCAAAAAAGTAAATTTGTTGTGCACACAAATTTTTATATGGAGAGTGCCTGTATAAAAAGTGCGAAGGTGAAGTGAAACACACTAGATGAGGTGTGGTTGAAGCCAACGATGGTTCAGTGGAATTTTCCACGCTGAGATTCTTTAAGTGTGTTGAAGAAGAATGTCGCTTTATAAAAAAGAAGAAGCAGACGCACAGCCTGAAAACTTACTCCACTTGTAACCATGGACTTTGGTGGGATTACAAAACATCCCAGACGACTCATTTTGCTGTCAACGAAGGAGCTGCCGTAAAAACCAATGATTCACAAGTGAGCCGATTCCATTTCACTCCGTGTTTTGAGTGTGTGGAGGTAAATATTTTGATTTTTCTTATCGTCTAATTATGTTTCTTAGGATAATTATATTACATTACGCATGATATTGTTTATGCATCTGGGAAAGCAGGAATGGAAAGTGGTACGATGCTTGGCAACATCAAAAGTAGCAGAATCCTTCCATGCAGGCTGGACTATTGGACAAGGCTTAGATGCCAACACACAAGAATGTAATACTTGCGAATGGCAGTATTATGTCTCTTCCTGCGGATGATTTTTGTTTTGAATAAAAACTTTTAAAATAAATGTGTATGGAGTTGATCTCTGATATTCAGTTTCATTTTAGTGATAGATGTTAACCTGTCCCCTGAAATTCAAGCTTTCAATGGTGAAGTACAGTTACAACTTTGAGTACTACAGCAACCGAAGGTTCTGAATTTGATCTAATATGACGCAATGCAAGCTTAGTTAAGATTTAATTATGTATATTATGATCAAGTGATGGATGAAGCTGAGTCCACTACCATTTTTGTTGGTGAGTTTTCGACTGTGGATACGCTAAGGACCACTTCTTCACCGTTGATTGCATCGACTGCCGCAGCATACGAGAGTGCACCCGACTTGTTTGCACAGACTACAAAAGTCACAGAAGCTTCCTTCTTTGGACTAACCATATATCCCCCACACATGAATCGTAAGTTAAATTAATAATCCGACAACACTAGATTATAAAATACAACAAGAAGCTTACTGCCAATTTATTTATTTTAGAGATTTCTTGGTGAGACAAATCCAAGATCATTGCCGTGAAAACGTGCACATAAACGAGCTTCGACGAAAAATGCGTCATCAAGTGGACACTCCACAAGACACTGCCAGCATACATTCGTTGCTGTGCAGCATTTTTTTTTATCATAGACAGTCAGATGTTTAGCAATTCTCTCTCAAGTGACATATCTCATAGCAAGTGACATATCTCATAAGTGTCACTGCTGCAGTCTCAATCTACAATTACTTTCTCTGCGTGGGTCAAGTGAGCGTGAAGGTCTGGTCTAGGAAGTTTGATATTTTTCAACTCCTGCTTGTTCCACAAATCGTGGATTATGAGAACTCCTTTGCAAAGGAATTTCGGAGACATCAATATAAAAAGCTGCAACTCGCTTAGAGAAAAAAATGTGCTCTGATCTCTAGAGTCTCTTCTCGTTGGTAAGTCTGTACTTTTACAGATCCTAGAATTAGGCTTACAATAACAGCTTTGTCACCAACGTAAAATTTCTCTCCGTTGTATTTTTCTACTGCTGCTTTTTGTCTCTTTAAGAATTGTGGTCGTTCTATGACCTCGTCCTCCTCATTGTCTTTCTTCTCAGAAATCGGATCTAGAGTACTCTCTTACATCTTAATAGGCATAGCATTCATTGTACTATACAATGGTTTATTAGAGATTTCTCCGTCTCTACCTTCTATTTCTGCCGCCTCCAAGTGAATCATACGGCTGGCACTCACAGCTTCAGTAAACTGTCGAGTTGCTCTAAATTCAAACGCAGCGATTATTTTTCACAGTTGCTGCAACTGCCTGCTACCAATTTCTCAATTTTTAAATGCAATTTGCAAATCATTTTTCGTAACGGCCCAAGCGAGAGGAGGAGCAGCAGGACGATTGTCCAAATAATGAAGAAGCCAGAGATGAGCGGTACCCCGAAGACAATTCGGGAGTTGAACTAACTTGAAATCGTTAGTCCATGAATTTGAAAGCGCAGCGAGATCAAATTTCCGGAGTCTTTATCTGGGGAACCCCCAAAGACTAGGGGGGTAACGGCAAGCTGCGTTGGCATTTGGAGATGCTGACCTGAAAGTCGAGGAGGTGATGTCTAAGGGTTGTTTTAGTTGGGCGCCAGC
This sequence comes from Isotomurus maculatus, assembly GCA_034696585.1. Classification (NCBI taxonomy): domain Eukaryota; kingdom Metazoa; phylum Arthropoda; class Collembola; order Entomobryomorpha; family Isotomidae; genus Isotomurus; species Isotomurus maculatus. Next base: position 14,236 of record JAQGAC010000114.1, on the reverse strand, counting down.
TTTTTGTGTCACCTCAATAAACACTAAATCTATATATTATCTTTTATTTCTAATCAAATTGCACAAGAAACATCAGAAAGAAGGTTGGTGGTGGAGGAGAAATTGAAACTCTATTGTTCTAATTCTTGAGTCCACAATTTCTGTTTTAACAGATTTGTTTACTCTCGTTCTCCTACAGCCAACTCTTACCCGCAGTCAAAAGTGAAGTGAAGTGAAGCGAGCAGATTTTCTTGCACTTGATTTGCGTAATCTTATTTTAAAATAAAACACAAGTACATCATGATTTCGCATCCTTTTAGGGAATTGAATGACAAACTCTATTTTAAGAACACCTATAAGAAAGTGTTGCATGCAGATGCAACTTGCAGATGCAACTTGCTGACACTGCTGACAACTCTCAGGGAGAGAAACAATAATTAGCCCATCACTATTCTACACATTTTAAATGATTTCGCAACTAAAGAATACCATGAACACACCATAAATCTAAGACAATAAAATAAAATAAAATAAAGAAATAAAATAAAATAAAAAAATGAGTTTGTAAAACAAAACAAGCCTAAAACAATAAAATGATTTAGTTCTTTTTAAATGTAATTTATTTGTAATGCAATGAAAGAAGTGAGTTTCTTAAGTCTATGAAAAATTAAAACAAGGCAACATTATAATTTCATGAAAACATCATAACACACAAGGAGATTACTTAATATTTTATGACACCTAACAGGAACATTTTGAACCACATTTCTTGTTGCCAGATTCACCCGATGAGCAGAACATTGGATCCTATACAGTGCTTATTTGTCTTGTTTTAGGTTTTCTGAGAGTAAGACACCCAGTCCCTAGTTTCTCCTAGAAACCTGCAGCCCCGTCACTAATATATCCAACCATAATTGCCTTAGCGTGTGCAAGCATATTGAATCCGTATTTGTCTTTGTCTGCTAGAAGGACTTCAACTGGCAGTAACTTATAGCAATAAACAACCTGCTTTTCGTTCTGCAGTGTTGGTTTTAATATAGCTGATATCTCCGATCCGACAAGATCAGTGGCCGTGTCGACAATCAGGCTGAATTTTTTTCGACATTGTCCCTAGTGAGCTAAGAATCTTTGCTGCACGTGCTCTGAAATCTCATTCAAGAACACTGGGGGAGATTTGTCAGTATGATGATGTTTTCAACGTTTATTCCCAACAATTCGAGAAGTTTAATCATGATTCCATTCATGGATTTTTCTTCTTCTGACAGTCCATTGTACTCCTTCTGATACAAAGCGTCCACGTTTTTTGCTAACAATCCTTCAAATTCATCACAGTGGTTATTTTTTCCTTCTTCTTTTGCCCATTGTCACGTATCATGACTAGCTTGCTGCCAGACATTGACTGCCCTGCAGGGCTTCCTTTCCGCACTGCACAAATGCACTGGTTCTTGCAGTGCACATTTTTATCAGTGTTAGTCATATTTTGAATCTTTTATTTCACCGGAGTTAAGCTGTTTAAAGGTTGGAACAAAAGGAAACATATGCTTGTGTAACATTCGTAATAATACCCTAAAATCGCAATTACTAAAAATAAAATAATTGGTGTATTAAATTCGCCAGGAGCGCAACTGGACAGAGAACTAGAAAGTACTTTTTAATTCTCTGTCCAATTCTTACAGCATGTAGCTGCAGTCCAGCAGTTAAATTTGGGAGTGTGTTGGCTGTTGTTGACAATGGACTCCACAAACCTTAAACTACATCGTAAGTTTAGTAATGTGAATTCAAATAAAATAAAAATATAAAACTTTAATGGTAATCTCTTACTTTCTAGAACTGAGGTTTACGCACAATTGCGGCAGAGATATTCTTACCATCGAATGGTTGGAAGCAGTTTTTAAAGCCGTAATTCACATTAAGGATTTACATGCGGCATCTGCAAATATGCACGTGAGGATTTCAATCCACATGCTGATGGTACCGACTGCAGCCAGTTTTTTCACACGGGATGCTTGCATCATTGGCTTCGTTCCTGTCGGCGCAGAAACGGCAAGTAGCGGGTTGTTCACGACCTCGTGCCTTCAAGCACCTTGTCTTGCCCTAATTCAATTGCCACACCGATACTAACACACGTTGCAATCTGGCACGAATACTCATATGACTATAATATGAATACTTTTTGAAGCCGAATCTTCGCATTACACAGGTGTTTCCGTTGGCAACTGCGCTGTTCTAAGTCTCTTGTGTCCTTGCCACAGAGAATAAACAGCAAGACCTCCCTTTGCAGAGGCAAGAGGAGCTTCTGCAGCAGGAGGAGTTCGAGCGCCAACAACATTTGGTGTAGCAGCATGAGATGGAGCGCAAGCAACAGCAGCTGCAGCAGGTCTAGTTGGAAAGGCAGCAACTACTGCAGAGGAGGGAGGAGTTAGATTGCCAAGAACAGCTGCTGCAGCAGGAGGAATCGGAGCGCCAGCAGCAACGGCGGAGGAGTTTGGAATTATGGCGGGAAGAAAAGCTGCTGCAGCAGGTGGAATTTAGCCGCAGCCAGCCGCCAGCAGCAACTGTAGAAGACGGAGGAGTTATATCGCCAGCAATGTCTGGCCAGGGAAGCCGATAAGGCGAGACCCTGCTCGGTCCGACTCCTAAGATTGGCTGCTGATGAGGTTACACGCCGTATTGTGGACTACTCTACCGCGTTGCGTACTATCCTGCAAACCAGTCAACCTAGACGCCGCAATGTTCATGGACGGGGACGTCGTGGAAATACAAGCGTGGGAGACTGGGAGAGCAATGCAAATGAAGTTTTTACCTTATCGATGAGAATTGTAGCAATGTTTGCTTGTTGTTAGGATCGACCAAGCAGCCATATGCCAAACGAAATCGCAACAACTTTTAGAAATTCGTGCGGAACACGCGTAATTATGTGCAAGCGTCCTTTTTAGAATCACAAGGTAAACGACTCTTTTGTTCCTCATGGTTTCAGCAAGCATTACATATGCACAACAGCAACCTGCAAACAAGACGGCTGCTAAATAAAGTATTAATTTTTCTCTGAATTATATTCCAATTCGTAGAGAAGTTGCACGGTTGAACATACGGTGCGGATCTTCTCAGAAATTACCATGAAACATTATTAACAAAATGTTTACATCTTTTTGTGTGCTAACAAAACCTGCTGGCGTTTTGCTAAAAGTACTCTATCATCACAAATAGAGATAATAGTACAGAAATAATAAATAATTAAATGGCAAGTATATGAAAATTACTATTATAAACCCTAATGCCGACCACAGTGCGTAGTTTTTAAAAGCATCAATAACATTGCAATCTCTTTTCTTAGCTGTATTCTTAACTTTAGAATTTTTCTTACTATGCACAAAATATGAGGAATAAATGAATGAAATAAAGATCGGTACAGGTACCAATTTGTGAACAAATTTTACATTCATCAATTGGCTTTCTTGCGTTGATTCAACATGGGCGGTTGCACGAATGAGACTTTCTGCAATTTTACATGCGGACGAAATGTATTCGACGCAGAAGATCCAGCTCAATAGCATGTAAACAGAAAAAAGTCCCCAAGCAGATACAGAGTTAAAGTTTGTCAATTTAATGCAGCAACTGCAAGCATGAAGTCTTAGTTGTTGAGTAATTCATTTGCTCAACGACAAGCTTATCCTCGTAATATTGATATTATGTGAACCTTCTGACCGAAAACATGCTGAAATTCGCCTTCCAAGGGTGAAGAGTACCCCAAACACACTAGATCCTATCCAAGCATAGATGAATTAAACTTAAAATCCGAGAAGGTAAAATAGGCGTAAAAGGCTGCGAAAGAAGTTCGGAAGTACAGCAGCGAGAAGAAGCAAACAAGTGCAACCTCACGTTTGAACGACGAAGGGTGCAACCATGATGGCATGATGCTTGCTTTAATGTCTCATTCACACTGAAATTCCATTTGTTAAAAAGGTCCTTCAGAAGAGAATAAAAAAGTTTTAGGGGTGTATTTAGTGAATTAGGGGTACAATTAGTGCTGATGAAACGAATATTAAAGTGCATTGATTTTTGTTCCTCATTTCATTGTCAATACATGAACTAGTAAGTTATTATCATGGCTATGTATCGAACTCCTGGTTGTTTTCGTTTATGAAACTCACTGCATCGGGCTTGGGAATGCCCGGCCAACGCTGGCCCAGCTTATAGGAGTATAAGTATCAGGAGTATAAGCTTATTATAGGCTTATAGGAGTACGTAAGTTTTGTGTTTGTCCGTCATCCGGATGTGTCCAGGATTGCTCAAAAACTATTGGAGCTACAAACTAGAAATTGAATTAACCGGTTTCAACATCCGTTTGTGATGTTTAAGTCACCTTCTATAAGTGATTAAGTCCTTAGAAACGAATTTTCATGAATTCGTTAATTTGATACAACTATTGACCAGTTGCATTAATCTTTCCGAATTTTTTTTGTATTTTAGAAAATGTATCATCGTACACTATCAGAAAGCAAAAGGAATGCATGAGAAGCTGAACGACCCTTGAAACCCACATTCATTATGTTTCCAACGAATGCCATAAAATTTGTTGAGGGCTTAGTTTGTCCATTTTTTGGCTGCGTAAGTTCAAACATAGTATGGAACACCCTCAGTATGGATGAATATGTGTCAAAATAATGAAGGTCCTAGAACAAGCCATGAGGGCCGCAGACTGTACGCCAATGCCCTCCGCCTCCCTCCCGTTCTTTTCTCAGAGGCCATCGACTTCTCCAGGAGAGGAAGTCCCTCTGGGATCACTAACTTATTCGGAACTTCAATTGTTAGCAGGGTCTTCGCGGAAGGTCCTTCGCACAGATTTCTAAGAATCTCGCCGTCCGCGTGTCAAACACACACGAGGTTGACCAGGGAACAATTAACAGCAGTTTCAATTTTCAAAACTTACCCCCGCACAAGTAGAATTAACGGGGTCGAAAACGCCCGCACAGTCCGATTGGAGGAAGTTGAGTTGCAGACTTCGCCAATCAAAACCATTCAAAAGGGCACTCCGAAATTTGCCAACGTCAGCAGCTAATCCAATTCGACCACGGACGGAAGCTCACCTTCCTCAATTCTAAAGAAAGAACACACTTCTTGCAAACTTTACTCATTTGACACCTTCCGTTCAATTCGATTTGAAATCTCACTGGCAAACTGAGGAGGCGAGGTTTCAAAATTTCCGAGGCGAGGTGTTGATTTTCCGTGGACATACGTCCAATGTATCTTCAATGAGGTGAGTTCTCGACAACGACAGGATAAAGTGCTCAATGAAGATTTACGTCACTCTGGTAGTAATCCAAACGGAGCGAAGTCAACGACTGAGGGAGGTGCTGACGTGCAGGGAATCCTCAAGTGAACCCAAACTCCTCCAGTGACGGTGGAAACGTCAAAGTCGACGGATGAGTCTCTTGTGTCGACAATTGTTAGGTTCAATAGTTTTATATAATAGTTTTATTAACTCACTTATGGAGTTATAATTAATTTGGTTTTACTTGAATCCTTTGTTCAATGTGCAACTGTCATTCCATAATGTTTAATGCAGAGTTTCATGTTAATTCATAACATGCCTTTAGTGTGTATGATATACTCCTATTAGTGTGTAGTATAATATAACTTAGTGTGTAGTATAATAAAAAGATATCATGAAGATGCCATTTAGTGTGTAGTATAATTATAGGAATTTAGTGTGTAGTATAAGTATAGGAATTTAGTGTCTAGTATAAATTATATTGCATAGTGCGTAGTCTTGTCTTCTGACCCTCTTAAGAAGATCCTTTTGTCAAGGTGTATGTTGCGACTCATTTAGAAATTCCGGTGCTTCCACTGAAGTTTGGAAGTGACGATACGGCCGTCTGGCTCGACAGCAGCGAAGGCTTCTCGCAAGTTCGTTCGTAAGATGAATAGCGTCTTCAAAGCTGTGTGGCAAATAATTGTCGTTGCTGGAGGGAAAAATTTGTGAATCCTTTAACCTTATGAAATTACGTTACTCATCTTATAGTATCAAAACATAAGCGACCAATTCAAACTCCTAGTGGGCACTTTGCAGCAAAGCCATCCTTCAATTTTTCTGAAATATTTGGTCACATGGGAAATGAGGTGCATCTTGGTGGGCTTAGTTTGCAACGAGAGTTGAAGTTGTCAAAAAATCGGGAAGAGTACATTAGAGTAATAGTTGGTTTGGGTAAGAAAAACTCATTCCTCGCATTATTTAATAGTAAGTAAAATTGCCAATATTGATAACCATGAATGTTTACAGGGAATCAGAATGGATTTCATAACCCTCGGTCAATGCAAAACTACAATGAAATTCGTACTTAAGGTTAAGATTCACTTGAACGTTTCCTTGAAACATACAGTGCACGGCATTGTTATAGTGTTTGGGTGTTGTCTGTTGCGTTGAATCTAACCCTTGTGCAAAAATACCTCGTTGTATTACCTCCCGGGAGCGATTTTAATTTTTTGAAAATGTCTTCCCCAGCCAAGAGAAACCATTCCCTCTCGTCGTTACCTCTGCATACAGGGCTTTCGGATAGATTCTAGATTCTGTGTGTGGTTCAGTGATGTAATTCGAGGTCAAAACATCCGGAAAGCAGGTGAACGAAAGAACCTTGATCATATCTCTGTAAATTATAATGCTTCTGTAAATCGTACTTGTTTTTTCATAGGTTTGAGTAGACTCCAAAAGCCTGCTTTCTTCCGAACCGTTTAAATTTTTCTATAAATATGAGACAGGCAATCAACATGCATCTCGATTGAAATATCAGAAAATCCCAGAACGATTTTTACCGTCTTTAGTACCATCGTCAAGTTTGAAAAATATGTACGCAAACTTAGCATGATGCGCATATTGCGCATTCCTGAGTTACCTTATCAACGTAAATTCAATCTCAAAACTAGTGCTTTTTGTTTATAATTGATCTGTCGAACTCTTCAATACTGGTTTTCTGATCTAGTACTAATTTAAAGAGTATTTTGATGGAATCTTTGACTTGTTAATATCCGTACACAAGCCGCTTAAACAGGCTGGTCCAGTCCTTCCAGGATCTGAAATCAGTCGGAGATTTGTTTAACAGTCATTTGCGAATCTTTCAGAAAGGTTACCTAATTTAAGTATTACATGCCAGATACTTCATTGAATGCTAAAAGATCTGCGTTTTAATTTAAAGCATGAAAAGAGTGAAATTAAAATCCATTCCGGAGAAAAACCGCATCTTAGGTGAGGAATTAAGCATGTACTCTTAAAAGTATGAAATAATATTCTGTTACTCATATTATAATCCAAAATGTATTTGTGCCGAACCTTAAGAATTAATTGACATTAAAGGAAGTTCGACACATCGCAGCCGGCGGGCTGTGCACGATGAAGGACGGGCTGGTCTTTGCGGGAGAAAAGTGCAGGAAGTGCAGCGACGTGGGGTACCCAAGGTATTCTTAATACTGCGCACATGTGAAGAAAGATTGCGAAGGCGGGAAGTTGGAAGCTGCGACCTCTCTATGGAACTCTCCTCGCTGCGCTCCTCCTTCTTTTCGCACTTTCACTCTGATTCTTAAAATCAAACATAATCGAAAGATATGGAAAAAGTTGATGATGTCTGTAGGGCTGTTAGGATTAAACGAGGTTCCAATAGTGATGCCCAAGTTGTAGATGCATTAATAAATGTGATTTTGACTTTGAGATTAAAGAAAAGACTTTCATTATTAAAGACTATAATTTAGGAAAGGAACTTACGAAAGGAAATTACGAATTAATTAAGAAAGAATGAACAGATTCAGAGTTCAGAGACGAATAATAATGGTCAGAAAGGAAGGACGCTGCATGCGTGTCAGTAACTTAACAAGGACCACCTGCTTTCTAGTTTTTTGTCGGTACTCGGCTTTATAATTTCTAATTTTGGAATAAAAGCAGATCGTAGCTTCTCTCCAGAGAACTTGTGAAATTTTTCAAGTCCTTCAATAGTGAGAGTTTTCAGCCGTTTTGAATTTTTCTGTGAAGACACTGACTTCAGCGTACACGGAACCAACATTCTAATGTTATCATTTGTTAAATAATACATCGTAATTCTACTCGAGATCGTCATTTAAATAACTCTTAGAGAGCTGCTTGAAGAAACGAGCAGCTAATGCAAAGCCATGTCATGGAAAAATCAAGAAGCCAAAACTGCCAAAACAGCGACTATCATAATTCCTCTGTCAATCAAATAGGTACGAATGAAAATACATACGACCTCTCCAGATTTCAAAAACCAGTGCAGTCTCAACACGTCATCGTCTATGCTACCAACTTCTGAATTAAACTAGCAGTAGTATGCCAACTCCGCAATTCATCCGTTTGGTTGACTTTGGACGACTTTTACCTCCAAGCTCCAGCTCTCGAGACTCTTGTTTACTCCAAGCGAGTATTAGCAAATATGTAAATTTGTTATTAAATTATGAGGGTTTGTTACTACGGGATCAGGCTTAAAAAATGTTTGCTTCTTAATTTTTCAAAGATATAAATTAAAATGGAATTTATTAAACGAAGGAACACGCACACACACAAACACAAATTCCGTGAGAACTTCGCCGAACGGCGAGCAACATCAGGATCAACTGGGGTAAACAGAGATTCGTCGGAGGAACAAACCTAAGTGGACAAGGACATTTTTTCTGGTGTTTGTTCGACTTGTCGTTAAGAAAGACTGACGGAAAAGATTCTACTAACCCTTTACGTAAGCTGTGGTCTTTTTAGTAAATGACCGGTTGACATTTATTACTCAATTCTGCTAGCAAAAAGGATTTTCCACTAAAATAAAAAAGTTAATTCAAAAGACCATAAATAGAATTACAATGAGTAAAAAGAACAAATCTGCAGATATGACATGCACAATTGCATTCCATTTCTAACGTAGACACGAAATCCCCGTGTCGTCCCTTTTCCATGTCATGAACTATAAGCGAGTAAGAGCCAAAATCAGTCGTTCAGTTCATCAGACCAGTAGAACTCTATGTCAATTCATAAGAGTATAAATGGCGTGGGGATAATTTGAGTGAGTGTGTGGCTTGAACACTAAATTGCAAGCTCACAAGACCTTTAAGTACCTCCTTTAGTCCATCATCAGTAAGTACTTAGAATCTCAAATACTTCGTATGGGATTGAAAACTTGAATCAAAAAGAGTGATATTCAAGAAACCAATTCATGCGACAAACATTGATTTTCTTGTATATCGGTAAAGTTAAAGTGATGAAAAGCATGATTAAAGCAAAAATGGGGAACGATCCTTTCATATCATGTTGAATGTAGGAAATATTAACAAATTCCTTCGCAGGACTTGCACAGTGATTTTTTGTATAAGCTTCAATTACATCACATCGGACGTAGAATAAGTCATCGACACGAACTGGCGGCTCTTGACTTTGTTCAGTAGTCCCAAAGCCTTAGCTCTTGTTAAATAGGAGAATTGCGTGTCTCCATGCATCGCTTGCAAGGATACTGACAGACGTTTCAAGGATCCGCGCAGATTAAATAAAGATATAAACTGGCTGGGCGTAAGGCTCCGCAGCCTGATGTGTATGCTCGTGACTTTTTGGAATTTTGATTGTTATACATGTTGACTGCATCAATGATTACTCCTTCGAACTTTTCGAAGTTACGGAACTTTGTCTTGCTAGGTGAAGTGTGAGTTTTGCGAAGCTACTTTCTCTTGTTTTAGGTGTTCCGAGAGTAAGACACCCAGTCCTTCGTTTCTCCCAGAAAAAAACCACAGCCCCGTCATCAGTATATCCAACCATGTTTGCGTGGGCAAGCATATGGAATCCGTATTTGTGTTTGTCTGCTAAGAAGGATTTAAGGATTGTCTTCAGGAATCCTCTTGCGGTTGTGTTGAGTCCACCTGGCACTACCATATAGTAATAAACCACCGGCTTTTCGTTCTGCAGTGTTTGTTTTAAAATAGCTAACGTCTCCGACCCGACAAGATCAAATACCGTGTCAACAATCACGCTGAATTTTTTGGACGTTTTCCCCAGTTGAGCTAAGTATCTTTTGTGCATGTCCTCTGAGATCTCCTTCAAGAACACTGGGGGATTTGTCAGTATGAGTCAGATGTGTCGAACGTTTATTCCCAACAAGTCCAGAAGTTTAACCATTGTCGTGTGTATGTATGCAATTTTCGTCTTTGTCTCCGCGTTAGTGGACACGATGATTCCATTCATGTATTTTTCTTCTTCTGACAGTCTACTGTACACCGATAAAAAATGTTTTCACGGTTTTTGCTCACAATTTTTCAAATTCATCACAGCGATTGTTTTCCCCTTGCCCATAGTCACGCAACATGACAACCTTGTGGCCAGCCATTGAGTTGTCTACAGGGTGTCCTTTCTCGCATATTCTAATTGTGTCCTATGACATTAGGTAATATTTTATGAATATTAATAGCTAAAAAGATACCTAGGGTGTCAGTGAAGTGATTTGTGAAACTCTTAAGGCTGAACTGAACTAAAAAATTAGAAAGTTATTCTCTGTTCACTCCTTACAGCATGCGGCTGCAGTCCATTAGTTCAGTTTATGAGTGTGTTGGCTGTTTTTAACAATGGGCTGCACACCCATAAACCTTAAAGTGCATCCTCAATCTTGTCTTAATGTGAAGTCAAATAAAACAAAATATTGACAATTTTGATGATATTTTCTTGATGTCCAGAACTGTGCTTTACGCACAAATGCGGCAGAGATATTCCTACCATCGAATGGTTGGTGAAGCAACTTGAAGGTAGGTTGATTTAAATATATTAAAAGCATTTTTAAAACCGTAATTCACTTTCAGAATTTATATGCGGCATCCGCAAAGATGCGCGCGAGGAAAGTGCAGCCACATTTTTCACACGGAATGCCTGCATCATTGGCATCGTTCCTGTCAGCACAGGAACGGCAATGAGCGGGTTGTTGAAGACCTCGTGCCTTCAAACACCTTTTCTTGCCACATATGTCGAACCGATACTAACACAGGTTGCGAACTGGTACGAATACGTATATGACTATAAGCAAATGAAACTGTTTTGAAGCCGAATGATCACTTTACGCAGAAGTTTCCGTTGGAAACTGCGCTGAGCGTCTTGCCTGAGGGGATCAACAGCAAAACCTACCTCTACGGAGGCCAAAGGAGCCCCTGTAGCAGGAGGAGTTAGAGCGCCAGCAACAACTGCTGCAGCAGGTGGAGTTGGGGCGCCAGCAACATCTGCAGAGGAGGGAGGAGTTCAAGCGTTGCGAACAGCTGCTGCAGAAGGAGAGTGGGAGCGCCAGCAACAACTGCGGAGGTGGGAGGAGTCCAGCAAGGCCTGGCCAGAAAAGCCGCTTCGCCGAGACGCTGCTCGGTGAGACTCCTAAGATTGGCTGCTGAGAAGGTTAAACGCCGTAGTTTGGACAACACTAATGCGTTGCGTACTATCCCCAGTCAACCCAGACGCCGCAATTTTCATAGACGCTGACGTCGTGGAAATACTAGTGTGATTGGGAGATCAAATGCACGCAGTTTTGAGAAGTGTGCAGGAATAAGATGCACGACATCATTTGTTATAGAGTTGTTGTTTAGGCAATTAAATGGTGGTAGCAGTGGTAGCTTGTTGTCCAGTATGACCACGCAGCCATAAGCCAAACGAATTCGCAACAGCTTCTTCCCCGGCAGCAGCTTCTTCAACGGAAAATTCGTGCCCAACACGCGTAAGCATGTGCAAGCTTGCTTTTAATAATCACAAGGTAAATAAATTTTAGCAATCATTGCATATACACAAAATCAACCTGCAAACGAGACGGCTGCTCAATGAAGTATAGATTTTTGCTAGAATATATTTTTGTTTTCCCATTCGTGGAGAAGTTGCAAGGTTGAATGTACTGTCCAAAGGTGACTCCGTGGTAGTTAGGACACACCTCAGATAAGACTTCCTGTGGGAGCTCCATAAACGTTTCTTTCAATGCCATCATCCCCGTCACCGGTTTACCCGTATCTGCTTTGGTAGTCTCATTTTTCAATTGTAATTGCAAACAAAGTTGAGAAGAATGGCAGCTGACTGTGAGAATTAATACACAAAAGGAGGAATAATTTTGATCAAATCCTATATCCCTCGCGAAAAAGCGTTTCTTCCAGATTTTCATCTGTCATTAGGAACACATCTATGCGTTGCATGTCTTCTGCGTCTCCAACGGGAGATAAAAAAGGGGTTGCTCGAAACTACTGATGCGGCTGACGAACAGCAATTACCTTCTGACTCCTGTACTTTGCTCTGCAGAACAGTCGCATACGGAGGATACAAGTGAAAACCCGTCATCTGGGGAAGGCACTCAGCACATCACCAGGAGAGACTCCAGATTGTACATAGACATTGAACCGCTAAACCAATCTGCAGGAGGCTCTATTTCCTACCCATCTCTACCAACTTCACTGCCAAGTCTGCAAGCACGGGACCACCAGGAAGGTCCTTCTTCATATCCCAAATTGCCACCACAGGATCTTGTAACAGATCGCAGAACCCAGACAGTTCAACAGGCAGGACCTTCCGCATATCCAACCCTGCCGCCCCAAAATCTCCAAACCGGAATCCCGACAATCGAAAATGTTCTGGGAAAGACTACAGATCATGGTGAAATGTCACAAGGGAATAGAAAGCCCACGCCCCTACCTGCCAACCTAATGCAACATTTGGACGACTGACCCCAAATCTGCTGATGAAGGGTTGCTGGATCAAACTTTAATTCATGAGATCAACTTAGAACAAAATTCGGGAAAGGGCTATCCCGAATAATGTGTACCTACCTTAAAACACATTCACCATCTTTTTGTAGATCATATTACCGTATAAACGCTTGCGGTAATAGGAGACAGACAAAAGGTGTCTTATCTGCTTGAAAACCAAACAACGTTGCCGACGACACAGCCTGTCTCTCTCTGTTGTGTCGTTTTAAGCATCATCGTAACTGATGATTTTGAAATGTCTTGTGTTTTGTGTCTTTTCTCTCATCACGAAACTTACAATAAGCAACGAAGTAAATTATAGTTACTTCTTTGATCTGGCCATTTACTTAGAGAAATTTCACTTTTCTAACTAACAAAAACACTGATGCTTCTAACACAGCTAGAATTTGACTGGCCTGTCTTAGGAGGGAATTTCTTAGGAGGGAATTTCTTTGTCTCGCTGTTCTTCCAGCGTGGCATTTTCACTTTTGACGGCTGTCAATCAGAGCCCGACGCTTTCAATAAATTCTCGTGCGTCTTCTGACGACTCTGGAATTGACATTTCTGCTGCGAGTCAGCCAGTAACTCCAGCACCTTTGCATATGAGAGCTTGAAGGTCAAATCCAGCTGTTTGCCTGCGTGTTGCAGCCACCGACACTATCTCCGTTGGTAGCTGTAAAACCATCTCCGCGTCACTCTTTGCCCCGCCTTTTCCACATGGCTGTCTTTGCAGCTACTGTTCCCTTCTTTGACTTCTAGGGTGAGCCTTCCGCCCCCTTGACGTGTTCATCCACTGCAGCTCCGTTCTACATCCCTCACGGCTGTCGTCAACGCCATGTCGGCAGCGGTTACACTTGCAATCTCTTTTCTTCGCCTCAGCGTCTTCTTCGCTCGCCATTGCTGCGGGACCACATTCTTCTCTGAGGTAACGGAAGGACGGTCATTGCGAAGTGAATTGTCGAGCGTCGAGTATGCCTTTGCGGCAGTTTCGACGGATTCTGCCGTTCGCTCTATCGCCACCGGATTTTGTCTGTCTCTCCTGAGCTTCGCATCCAGCCTTGTTTGGATTCGGCTGCACCTGCCTCTGGGGAAGTCTCTTCATGTGCATAAGCCTTCTCTACTTCGGCCCACGAATCCAAACACTGATTCTCAAGTTGCCCCTAATTTCCATCTGTAGGATGTTGGCGAATTCAATGGGAGGACCTCTGAATTTTCACGGTTGAGTCGCCCCTTTTGTCGGATTTGATCCGCCACAATCCGTCGATCGCCTTTCCTCCTTCAATCCTGTTTGCTTCCATTCCTGCCACAATCCTGCTCTAGTTTCCTCCAGGACACGTTCGCGACGTTGTTGCGTCGCTCCACCATTTCCATCCGTCGCGCTTGGCGCAATCCGAGTTGCACGGTTGTGTGCTTTCTTCATGGCGCGCGATGTGCATCCCCGGGTCGGCAGCGGCCGCCACGCGCGGGGAAGGCTTAGCGGCTCATCATAGACAGCCGCTAATTGGTCTCGCCGCTTCAGCGACTTCCTTCG
>JAQGAC010000113.1:0-45365 GCA_034696585.1 Isotomurus maculatus | reverse complement strand
ATACACACACTTTGTAAATAACGATAAAGTCTTTAAATATTTGTATCATAACGAAATTTTCATTATAATTTAGGAAACGAACGGATTTAACTTACAAGATAATTTACATGAGTTTGTAGAGAGCGATAACCTGAACGTTAATAATGTAAATGTCAAGTAAAATGCCCACAGTGGAGAGAATGACTGGTTGAGCTGACATAACTGCCATTGTAGCAGTGTTCATACGTTCTCACTGCAGAAATATCTGAGAACTGGTCATCACAATAGGAACATCTAGATAAAGCTATTTCGATCGCTGGTTCAGATGCCCTCAGATGTCCAGGACAAATCATAGTTCCCATCGACGAATGGTGAACTGGAGGAGAAACTAGAAGTCTCTTGTGTTCGACTACTCCTTTTGAGCTGTGTGGCTGCAGAGATGACGAAGCTCCAGATCCCATCGAAGGTGTGGACAGTTGTCGAACACTAATTGCTTTGGCTTGCTTACTTTGGGCTTTCTGGTACCTCCGCAGAAAACAAGCAGACCCAATAACCAAGATTGAAAGTGCTGTGGACATTCCAAAGACAATCAATGGAAAAGGAATCACAGAAGAATTCTCCACAATCTGAGCACCTGTAAAAGAATACAATCCAATTGTCACAAAATTCTAATGGTAATCATCCAGGTTTTTGTGATGAGTATTTCCACTTACCGACTAGAATTGTAAGACGAGCATCTTTGAACGTAAACCCAACACTGTTGGTAGCTAAGCACACATACACTCCGTCATGGACTCCAAGCTCAGCTCTTTTAAAAATAAGTTTACTGACGAAAGTTCCATTAACTTGAGTTTCATTGACATGAATTCCTTCTTCTTCGTTGTCCTGTTGGAAACAATTTTTACTTTAGAAAGGCACTTCATAATCAAATATAACTACTTGTGTTTGTTTGTGTAGTGTCATTAATGCAATAAAGTGTCCGTCTATGCAGAACATCACGATCGACAGATTATTTTAATAATGACAATGAATGGTGGGTTTTCTTTGTGGAATTTGTTACCTGGATGACTAAAACATGTTGGTTTTCGAATGGAAGAAGCCGATGTGAGTTAGTTTGCTGATCTAGAGGAACACGCTTCAGCCATTTGATGTGAGGAGGAATGGACGTGATTCCGGCTCTGACGGCACACTCCAGAACACTTTCCTTCCCCGACAGAACGGTCGCATTACTCGGATAACCCAATGCAAACACTGGCTTACGTCTCTCCACCATTTCTGTACACAACATTCGTGTCCAATCAATTCAACCATTCTTGTCCTATTATCACTGGTGATACGACAAAAATATCTAATCATCGAGTTCCGACCATTTTCACTAAAAACTTTTATAGTTTCCTCTACAACTGCAGTTAGGTGCGTTAGATGGTTTGGACTTTACTGGTCGAAGACGCGTAGACTGAAGATGCACCATTACTTTCTGTGATAGCTCACCTGTAATCTCAAGTTGAATGCTGAACTCACTCTTCCCAAAGCTATTAGTGGCACTGCACGTATAAGTGCCTGAATCTTCTGATGTCAACTTCGTAAGGACTAAAGGCCACGAAGTCCGTCTCCACATTTCATCGTTTACGGATTTCCCATCCTTGAAAAAACAAAATTATGTCAATAAAGAACACGTACAAACATAGGGGCTAAAAATGTCTATGCTTCTTGGTTTATTGTTCAAACATCCGATTAAATTGCTGACTCACTTTAAACCAGTTCACTTTCGATAAGGGCACTCCTTGTGTTTCACACATAAATCGAATAGTATTTCCGGAAGAGATCTGCAGTGGTCCCACTTGACCCAGCGTTTCTGGTGTGAAAACTGGGCCTTTACGCTTTTCCACGGGGAACGAATCAACAATTCTCCATCCAGGAGGATATTGAGAATCTCCATTGTCAGAATATGCTGTCATGTCATCTGAAAATAGAAATTCATTTGTTGTAAGGATTTTTCAGCCTAAGGAGGGAATTTTTCTCTTGCCCTGTGAATTCTTTAGTTGTCAAACACATTAACATTTAATCTGACTTGTGGCGACGATTATAGTTTGACTTGAATGGACTTTCCATCTCCCATTTGATTTAAGAATTTGACATTACCAAGATCGACTATTAATCACACATGTAAGCTCGGTGTGATCACTTTCTGTGAGCTGATACGCGATGACATAAGTGACCACCTGCATCGATAAAAAGAACTGACGGAATTTCATCCATTGTTTATTTTTTGTATCGATAACCTTTCAAACAGAAGATGATTTGGTAATAAACGTACAACGAAGCACGAGCTCACTGCATACATGTAACCCGTATCGTTCACTTACTCGCTAAGCTGTTTTCCTGGGGCCATGCGTGAAGAATTCTACAACTACTATATGATGCATCTCTTCAGTTTCAATCAAGTCTTGCGATAGAATGACTAGGTCATATTATTTGAGAGTTATTATACTGACGAAACCTTAAATTCTTTTCGGAAAACGTAGCTAAAAGTCACAGGAAAAAATCTGTGACAATCAAGAGGTGACATAAAGAAATTCGAAACTGGGAAAATAAGGCACTGCGGCAACTGCGGCTTATGATTCCGAGGAAGATGTGTCAAGCTGTCTATGTAAGCTGAGAAAGTAAACATTCGAATCTGACTCTTAAATTATTGAATCATCATTGTCAAGGTGAAACAAAAGAACAATGGGAAACAAACATGAATGTAAGTTAGAGCTTTGAACAATGTAGAAGGGGATGTCAAGTCCATACAGCACACACGAAGCAGTGGTCAACACCAATTATTTTTTATCGTGGCAAAGGGTCGCTTGATCTTCTCTTTTAAAGTTTACATGGTTTGGTTTTAGTCGTGTAAAAGCTCAACATGTCTCAAGTTTTAAAAAGTCTAGTCAGATAAAATCTACAGATTCATCTTGAGAATTGTCACCTTCTTAGAGTATGGGAAACTATAGGTAAACCATTTGGGAAGGACACTTGAGGTCCAAAAATTCGAGAAAGAAATCATGAAATCAAGGGGCGGTCATGAGTGGATGATTTTGATGGCCCTTCTTGACGATTTTGAGGGAGAATTCCTCGGATTTTTGAGGCCCGAGGTGAAGTGTAAGCTAAAAGTCAGCAGTGAGTCTGTATCCTTTTTGAGAGATGGATGAAAGTCAGTGTGGGACAAATAAGGGAATGGATAGGTACTGAAGGAAACCATGAAAAGAGGTTTGCATCTGAGGGTTCCTTCAGTGGGGTATTCGATAAATTACCTTTCACACCATGAGATGAGCGTTCCTCGTCATTTCAATGGTCTCATTCAAATCTTTCACAAAAGGTCCTTTCTCTGCCCTTTTCTATTTTTCTATGAGATTTATGCAGGTAGCTTATCTTTATATGACATCACACCAAGTCAAACAAGTCAAGGATAAACACAAAAATTCCGTTTCTACCACAAAGGAAACATTTGCTTATTTAATGAGCAATGAAATTGAGGGAGGAAATGGGAATCTCGGAAACATAAAACCGATTACGGAATGACTCATTCTTTCTTTAGCCTCATACATTGTTAGTGTAAAGCTCCAGTAGCAAATATGCAGAATGAGATGAAGAAACCCTAATAAAAACCGCTGTTTTAGGAATTCATAGTTTAGTGTTATTTCCTACACTTTCCTAATGAACAATGAACTACAATAGCACAATGAAGAGACCGAAGAAGGCACAGAGATCTTTTTATTTTTGCATTGTACACATAAACACACAAGACATAAAGTTAACCCTTCCAAATATACAAAAAGAGTGAAATTACCTGCGACGACGAGACGAGTCCGTGCGATTTGTGAACCAAATCCGTTAACCCCTTTGCACTCATAAATGCCCGAATCTTTGGCCACGACGGAGCGAATTCGAAGGGCTTTCGAACTGACTCGAAATCGAGACCACGCTGTGGTGATAGGCTCACCATCCTGCACACAAACCACAGAGAAATTAGTTACGAGTGGAACACGCACCCATGGGGTATCTCACATGGAGAATTTATAAAACATACAAGCCTTTCCCATAAATTTCATAATAAATATCATCATAATATTTCGATTACTTGGCCTTCCACTAACTCCTAACGCATACACACACGGATGCTTTCATGTTTTCTTAGATCGCAGCGTGTAAATTAAATTCGTAATCATTAATTTCACTCTTCCGCAATGCAAATTATCAGCAGGGAACGCTCTGCATGGAATGAAACTTTTCTCTTCAGTCTTGAGCACTGCCTGACAAACAACACTTGTTTGAGATTGTCTTATTGGCTGAGCAGCTCAGTTTAAGAGAGTTTACATGTCGAAGATAAGCTTCAAGACAACTATGCCAAATTACATTGAGCTACAAAGTTCTCGGCTCAAATGTGACTAATGATTTGTTTGATTAGTTTATTGCTGCGTACATTTTACAGATATCAATGAGTGTATGAAAGAGACTCTCCATTGTATTCAACACTGCAGCGATAATAAATATAGCGTTGAGTTCTAAGTGAATACAGTAAAGTAGAATCGAATGTGCACTTAAAATTTGAAATGACTTGTATTACGTAACACATTCTATCTTTAACTCCTCTGGGACTCTTGTGTTTTCTTCAACTTCCCTTCCTGACGGGGTTAAACTCTGAGAAAATGTGTTTTTTCCTTCAGTTACAGCTCTGCAGGGGTCTCCCTTACAGAACAACTTCAGGTTGCTTAAAGCAACAGAAGGCAATTCTACCATCTCTCAAGTTACACTAAAGTTTTCGAACCAAAAGTTGGTTCCCTCGAAATGGAATAAACTTGAGAGGACCCTGAGCGAACTAATTTTTTTACAGAGTTAATAACAATTTCTGTATAAATGGAAATCTAGAATGATTCTAAATTGTGTAAAACCAACAATTCCTTATGAAAAATCACAACTCTACGTGCACAACAAGTAAATTAATTGTATAGTGTAGAGTAAAAGATGAATCGACTTAAATGATGCAATTCATGACACACGAATAAAAGTTCAAGGTTCATGACTGATGAACTGAAAGAGATAGAAAAGATCTACACGCCCAGCAGAGTTTAGGATGAATCTATTTATCCCTGTGGCTAAATAGTCTTAGGTGACAATTCACGTTCCAGTAGATTTAAATATTTGAAGAGGGACTGTTGAATTACCTTGTACCAGTCAATTATGGGTGAAGGCTCTCCTTCAACTGGACAGGATACTCGAAAGTCCTGGTCAACTCGAACTACTTGAAGTGGCTTGAAATCACGTCCTAATATCTTTGGTGGTCCTGCGAGAATAAAAATTAATGTCAATTCATAACAAAGCTGGGTAAATACATTTAAGAACACATAAATGCTTGTCATGCACATCTGCATTCACACCTTCACATTCACGCTCTGCCCACACCACTTGAATGAAGAGATGCAGTTTGATCTTTTGATCAATCCATCTAGAGGCACATTGCAGACCAAAAATGCACTTGTGCTTCAAGCAAGCAATAATACAATGCTACTTTCAAACTTTCAAAGTTTCAATCTCTGTCATTCCACGTTTTCCTAAAGTGCATCTCTGCCTTCCTTTGACTTGATTTAATTGCACGCTTCATTCATCTTTCAACTTTGAAGTTAAGACATACTTTTTGTGAGAGACCTTCTATAAACCTCGTAGTTCCATCATCGATGAGATGAGTAAGCAATAGTATAAACAGTTGGAAGTTTTGGAAGCGAAGCAGAGAGCGAAAAGTCCAAAGTAGACCAAAGATCAACTGGTGTGTGTGTTTTTAGGATGTTAAATGGAACATGAAAGTAGCAGTGTGCTTCTGCTACTTCTGCATTGATTAAGAGAAGATGAGACACTCTTGAGTATCCTTAACACGGAGGATGATCTGCTAGGATCAGTTGAGTTAATTGAAAGCAACACTTAGATGGGTGCTGTGGCTAAGCTGTGATTAATTTAGAGATAATGAATGAATTGTGAGGGGCCATAAAATTTATTCAAGGAGTTAGTGATAATCTGGAGAAGTTTTCATGAGGTCGTTTGTTGTCATGTCTCTGCTTCGTATTCCCTCAATCAGTCAGTCAGTTCATGTCATACAAGAGAAGCTTTCACTGCGAGATGACTTGAGACACTCCAGACGCCCAATGTTTCAGTTCGTTAGAAAAACAAAGTGTTTCTCATGTCGTTAGCTTCTGAATGCTCTGTTACCACCAACACCACCACCACTTATTTCACAACTCTGAGGCTAAATGTGAAAACATTTTATTCCCGAACTATTAAAACCAAAAGATGCTTCCCTTCATCACCCTTTCAAATCACCCAACAGCCCATTAGTTTCCATACACTGTTCCCAGAACACATGTCCTCGTCTCTCATGATGAGCCTGCAAAGTGCAGATTGATACTCTGTCAAACCATCACAACTTACATACACTGTGAACAAAACTAACTCAGAGACATTTTAAACACATTAATCACCTCATAATCATTTACTTCATTAAGGCTAACTACTCACTCCGTAGCTTCCTTTGAACTCCCTTCATACTGTCACACACTCATATTCACTCACAGCAAACTGTTCACACTTTTATGTATGCGACAGCTTGACACTACGCAGGAACAATAATGGAATATCGTTCACTGTCATTACACAGTCTGCTTTGACTGTCTCAAGCTTGTTATTACTATTGGTATTTTAGCCAAAATCCACAAAGGGAGTATTTAAGTGTTGGTTAGGAAGAAAGTTGTTTGAGGAAATTATACAATGACTTGCATGATTCAAGAAGGTGTTAAATTAGTATCTGATTTAAGAATTGGAAATAGTGACAAACATTCTCTTCTTCCTCCAGACTCCTCAGAAAGTAAGACCTTTTTTGACTCACACTCCCGTAATTCTTTCCCAATCTTGTCTTTCAATCCAAATATCCTGCTGTCAGGGTGGAAACTGCTCAAGTTACACAAACACCTATCACGCCCATTATTTCAAAATCTGTGAAGAGACATTCAATATGTGTGCAGTCACACAGTCTTGCTCGCGTTTTAGGTTTCATCTACTTTCCACCCTATGTTGTTCTTTTTTTCATTTCACTCCATTATTTCTAACCAAAAAGAAGCTCAAGATCAGTCTTTAATGTTCTTCCTTTTCCCTCACAAACACAGACATCCTACGATCCCACTGTTCATCGTGTAGACTAAACTAATAAAAGATATTCACTGACGATGAAGCAAAACTATGAGATACTCCAAGTCTTGCATCTTTTGTGGTCTTAAAAACACACACACACAATCCACACTAACTAACCAAGGCTCCTTAAATACTCTCCTCAGCAGCTACTTGCATGCACACACCTATCATCAATATATATGTAAATACATAATGCATCTCTCCTGACTTAAGTATCAATGTCCTCCCTGAATGAAAGTCCAAGTGTACGCACACACCTGCATAATTACTCTCGCACTGCTTCCCTGATTGAGTTCACATCTGAATGGTTTAACTGAGTGAGTATTGCAGGACAGTCTCTCAGACCATAATTGAATGACAGTTGATTTAATTAATGTGTTGCACTTCTCTCGTGAAGGATAGTCTTGCGTCGACCAGTAATAAATTAAAACTTGAATCTGACATGTAACTGATCTTTTAGGGGACCCTAAAATACACCAAAAAACACACCAGGACTTGAGTATATTGTTTCAAATTATTTTTTCAACCACCACAAGAACCAAGCCATCTGGTATTGTTTTACAACTTGTGGGCTTACAAATCATAATATGAGATTGTAAAAGGATCATGTACATAATTCAAGTCCTGCTCCTTCACTTGATAGAATATCTCTTACTGAATTCATGGAGATGCATAATCCCTCACGATTCCTCTTAACCACATAAATTCCCTTTCCTTCCTTCCTTCTACTAACCAGGGAAGTGCGAGTAATTCAATTAGACAAAATAAAAACATCTTCAGCCTGCCTTCACTTATATCTCCCTGATCTCATTGTCTCCTCCTATTTATCATGTCAGAAATCGAGATCCATGATACCCTTCTTCCATGAGCTCACACATCATCTTAATTTATTCATTTCAATGATGAGTCCCATAAAGAATCACTGGACTGTATATAGTCACAGCACACAGTGACTGATAACCTATCTTACCCTCACTGTCCTTTCCTTGAATTCGCAACCAGCCCTTGTGCGAAATAAAAGGATTTTTCCGAACAAACCAATATTGCACAGAGACAGACACATAAGAAAGTGAAAGCTAGGATGGTTCATAAATCACCATATTATTATATGATTGCCTTAGCAGATCACTGCAAAGTAATTACTCCGTGTAATTGTGAGGATACACAGTTTCATGAATTCCTTGTCCTCGTGAAGAATGTGAGTTAAAGAGGGATTAACTTTTATGACGGGAGACAATTAGAGTAAACGAGTGACTGTTGGAGGACTGAGCAACAATAAGAGAATAATGAGTAATGGAGTAGAGAGAAGGGCTGTTGGTAGTTAAATGATAACAATCAGTGGCAGAGTGTCTCTCTCCTGGGATGAGCTAACAATACTAATACCTGATGGTGGCACTTTTTCGACTCCTGCGTTCAGGCATTATGGCAGGAGCAGAAGGACTTGACTCCATGGTGTGATCTTGGTTTACTACGTCCTCCTAAAATGATGCTGCATGAAACCTTCGTTGTTTTGGCTGCAAGAAATGACTTGGAGGAATCGGATTGATGGCAGCATACATGTGGCTTACTTACAGGAAGAAGAAGAAGAAGAAGAAGCAGAGACAAATGCGAGAGTTGTGGTGCGTGAGATAGAATAATCGGGATCGTATCACTTAGCTCCTCATGTCAGTTCCATCCTGACTTATCTTTCTTTATTTTCATGAGCTTGATCTTCACCATCGTAAATAATATCGGAGAGAAACGTAAGTGGAGTCAAGTTATGGAACAGTGGCTTCTTGAAGTTCTTCATTTGTCATACAGAGAATAATTCAATAATGGGTAATGATAATGATATTCCCATTTCAAAACACAATAAATTTGGTTTTTTTCCTTGGAAAAGAGTTTAAGAATAACATTATAAAATGGTCCTACTCTCTCACTCCCTGATCTGTGTGGAATACAAGTTGTTTTTATTCGAAGATTATTCTTGCCCTGTCAGGATGACAAGGCAAGTAAAACAACCAACACCATCAATTGTTATCTCTCTGAGAAGTATAGATTGTTGATGTTGATCCTTCAGCTCACTCACACTCAAAATCATCCAAAAGTCAGTCTGAATGTTCAACTTCTTTACACTTGCTTGCTTATCATTCTCTAAGCTTTCATTGTATTTCATGCTATTAAACCTGAACGGTAAGAAATCTGCTGCGTCAATATGTGTGTGTACATTCTTATGTATCAAATCGTGGGTGATTCATGCGTAGAGACGCATACTCACGTAATATATCAGTATATGCAAAGGATTCAGTATTGCGGGGGTGAAAACACGCGTTATTCGAGTATTAGTATAATTACTTTAAGCTCACTTGGCTTTTTTAGGCAGTGTGAATTTGATTGTGTATGATTGCTTAAGCAAATTACGTCTATTTGCAAAGTAATAATTGATTACCTCTGATGGTTGTCGCAAGAGCATTGTGTGTTAACCACAGAAGGGCTAGTAGTACAATTCGTCTTCTGGTCATTCTTCTTAATCAGTTGAATATCTGTAAATTATTCAATAATAAAATAATAAGGTGAGTTTATCAAACATTTGCTTTTCCTTGTTAGTTCAATTGAAACATCAAGTGATTTTGGACATCTCAGTTCGCAAGAATCACATTGGGTGGACAGTGCAAGTTGCAGTAATGTCAGAAAGGATGATTTGATTATTGTAATATATGAAGTGTGATTATGAGTGTTCCCACAGACGTATGTGTCTACGAATGCTCACGTAAATTATGCTAATGAATCAGACAAACAGTTCTACTCAAGTGTACTTCTAAAAAATCTTCCATGTTTAGTTTGTACATGCTTATACATCGCCAGCTTTCATATCTTCTGCCAATTCATTTCTCCTAAATGAGTGTAACCTTCAATTCACTTCGAGGGTTGGGTTCGGATAAAATATCAAAGTTGTACTGAATGAGTAAATTTCGTTAAGAAAGAAATAAACTTGCTCGCATGGAAGTTTATATAAAGATGTCCCATGTGAATTGCAAGAAGGGCAGGACTTTCCATGTGAAACACGAGCTTATATTCTCCAACTGTGTGTGCATTGTGAATTCATTTCTCTTCTCAACATCCATCAATCAAGGGAACATATGAAAAGGTTTATTTTGATCTCAGCCCATCCTCTCGAATTCAGAAAATGCTCTTTGGCACCCTCTCAGCCTTCAAGTAGATCAGGAAACTTGAGACACACCGAATTTTACACACCTTTTCACTCTAACTTGTCTTTACAATCCATTCCAGAAGCAACCACAATTTGATAAACGATTACATTTATCATACAGACCGGATGTGATAACTGTGACACGTTTTTATCATGACAGTTCTGTGTAACTATTTTTAACAAATTTTTTAACGGCACATCATGAAAGTTCCAGAACAGGAAGTAAAATAACAAATTTCTATCTTCGTGCTAACGAAGTTTTGCACAGATTTTGAAACTCTGTGCATAAAACCAGTAGTAAGTAAACATACTTTTGTGATCAAATTCGTGAAATTTTTTTATGCTAATCACGTGTATACTTTATGAATTCGAAAACATATAGGTATATGAGGCATGTTCACATAAATGATCAAAATTGCGACTATGAGCTGTGTTAAACAGACAGTATGAAAGTATATGTATGCAGTGTTATGACTATGAGTTCATGCAGCCCAGACAGAATTATAATTCAGAAAGAAAGATTTTCTGTGACAGTAAAGAGAACGTAAAACTCAGAGATTTGACTCAAAAGATGATAGAATTATGGGAACGATATAACTAAAAATTCATGTTCTCACCAAGTGTAACGATTATTTCCTCCAACTATTTTGGAATCAATAAAACTCCACAGTAAATAAACAGCCAACTAACTCCTTCCATGAAAGGTTCATGGAATGGGTCATATCCATAACGCAACACATTTCTCATAAACTAATTCACCACAGTTCTCAACAGTTTGACTTTTAATGCACGTCTTCACGTCTCTTAGGACACAATGTTAATACACTTGGACAGCAGAATGGACTTCTGCATGTAAAGGAGCAGCACTCACATTATCACGACACTTTAATTAGCGTTCCTCCCAACAACCCATGAAAATTGATTTTCTCCATGAAATTGTGAACGATGCATGAGACACTTCTTGAACACGCTCCGTGTGTGATATTCAGAAATAACTTTGATGGGACTGTCCACTTGATTTGTATGAGGAGATGAGTGAATGAGTGTTAAACGGTAATAAGTCCGGAGAGGTGAATCTGGAGATGAAGTCTCGGAGGGATCTGAGAGTCGACTGAATGTTGGAGTGTGGCGATGTCTCATTCGTATGAGAGTTTTCTAATCCCCAAGACTTCCAGAGGGAAGAAAAGCCCACAACTGTAGTGGGTCTTCACTAATCTCCAGCTATTACCCTCCCTGTTTATGCCTTCTTAATGTGGAGATGAATGGTTGGAGAAATTCAAAGGGCTGCTTCGAAGCGAGACTGAAAAGCTCACTCTTTGTGACATCAGATCAAAACAGCCATAGTGTCCTGGTGCAGATGATGTATAGATTTGTAACGACCCTACAGCTCTGTGGGGTTCTTCGAGAGTTTAAGGAAGAGCTTGTGGCTCACGTTAAGAGTCGACTTAGTAATTGGTTGTCACACAGAGAGAGAGAAATATCCTTCAGGAATAATAGACAGTCGTCAAGATATTGGCCTTTTCTGCTTACCCACTTGCCTTGTTGTGTGACAAGGGACATCATCGTGGCTCTGAGACACTTTCTGACTCGACCATCCACTTAAACAATTTTTTCGAGGAATCTCTCGTAGTCAATTGAATAAATGTGTACCCTTCCTCTTACGCGATAACCTTATGTCTTTGACAAACATAACTTTGTGTAACGAGGGGAGACCTTCTGAGGACATAAAATTTTCCCTGTGGAAGATAACACACAGAGAGATCTTCTTGACTGTCGTGGACTCTCGTCTTGCTCCACTTGAGCACTCCGACCCATTCTGAATTTATTTGACTGCCTCAAGATTTATCTGTTCGAGAGAAGGACACAATCCGTTATCATCACAGTCTCTACAGATCTGCTCAGTCTCCATCCTCACGCTCGATATTTTCTTCGTCATTCTTGTCTGTCAGATCTCCCAAGAAGGCCACTTCTGTTGTTTCAATTCCTAAGATTTACTACTCTGCTCCAACACTTTTATGACACCTTCGCTTGATTGCCCCATACGCTTATTTTGCTGTGTTAGGACGTCCATTCATCACGCCTAGTAGGCCACTTTCCTATGTCCTTTAGAAAGGTAGATTAGCTTTTTGACAGTCTTCCAGACGACATCATTAAACTGACTGTGCTTGACACTTTAAAACAAATGGATTCAGGTTTGAAGTGGACCTGGTAAATAATTATCTCCACCACCTTTTAAATAAAATGGACATGGATTTTTTCTGCCTTACATGATTGGTTTCTAGCATTCCTTGAGCATCAAAATTACGTGACCCTGATTCATTTCTCAGTGAGAATATAAAAAGCAGAAAGTCTGCACATCAGGGGATATCTGAGGATGAGCTGTGCAGAGAAGAAGAGACACACATGAGGTTGGAAGTGGACTTGATTCCATCAAGCGACTGTTGGCCCTCATAGTCAGGGTACTAAATTATGCAGGACGAGAACATTTCGACTCGACAGGCATCAAATTCAAGGAGTCAATATTTATTTCTTACTTTCTGACGTGTTTCGTTTTTAATGATGGAAACGGAGAGAATAGATCCGAGCAGGATGACATCGTCATTGTTTGCCCAAGTGTTACTTTTCCTTCCAGCTCTCCTCCAATCACTATTGTCAATCGTATTCACTAAATCCATTATGTTGATTCCCACTCAGAGACCATGAATGAATAATGGAGCATCTTTCAATTCCTTTGTGCTTCATTTCTATTATTAATATCATAAGACCATCTGTCTTCCTCCGGACCCAACTGCCTCTCTTCTAACCTATGATAACAAAATAACTCACCTTTTCTTGTCACATTCAGACTGCTTTATGAAGACGCTACGGATTAACAATTAGCTTCCTTCTCAACCACCATTAACCACACACAATAATCCCTGTCACCTTAAAGAAACATGTGAGTCCCTGAGCAATTAAATACCCAATTCTTTCCAGTCCCATTCTCATTAAAAATAATCATCAGAAACTGACGTCTGCATTAAGTCTACTACTCATTTACACACATTAATTTACTCTGACACCACATGATGACATCCTGTTCCCCATGACTTGTTAAGTCTAGCCTCTCAGTCATCCTTCACGCAGTTACTATATTCTTCGAATTGTTCTCTCATTTTTACCTTGTTTTCATAAGATGTGATCATTGAATACGGTCGGTTCATGATCTTACCACGTTTTGATGTAAATAGTAAAAATACAGCATAAAAATAGCACACAACTAAATCTCACTCCCATATTTGCTTTACATTTTGCGAACTCTGGAGGAAACAAAAAGCCTGGAGTGCCTGCTAAAAAAACTGGACTTAAATCCGAGGTTTTTCTCTATAAAAACCTTAAGGGAATGCAAGGGCCTCACTAAGGGTTAAGCATAAGGTTATCATTGAGGGAAAAAACCAGCCACCTCGCAGGGAAGTCTCAGGGTCCTGATCTGTAATTCCACCCTTTCCACGATAGTTTCACATTGCCCCACGAAAAAAAAGCATGCTGACGAGTTGTTTCCCCATACATATTAGACATTGTTATTGTTATCCTGAAAGGCATCTTGACCCTGATGCTTTAATTATTCATACACGCGAAGCGACTCCTACCTTTGATAATGGAAAACAATATGAGGCAATGTTTCCTGAGAGAACTGAAGGAACAAGGAAACAAGTTGTGCAAAGAAGACAATAAGATTGAGGAAAACAGGGAGATTGCACAATAACATTTGATGTTACGTCGAGTGTTGGGAGGAATGATGGTGAAATGCGGCTGATGGGGTGAGACGGGAGTGAGGAAAGACTGGAGATAAAGTGGAGGGAACCATTTGACCCTCATCTCTCGTTTTCACTTCTGCAACTTCTTTCGCTCACTGTCATTCCATCCTCCGACTGGACCTCCGCATCAAAATCACAAGGGGAACCGAAAACGACGTTTTCCAAGATTTTCCTAAATTTTCAGTTTCGAAATTACAAATTTGATTGCAGGAAGGGAGTTGTGAGCACTGTTGACAACGGCAGTCAGTAATTTGCAGATTGCTGTTCGGCAGACTAAATTTCAGTGTCAGGTGTTAGGGAATCTAAATTAAAGGAAACATGGAGAATACTCGGGAGAAAGTTGTGATCCTTTCCGCTGTTCGAAGTCCTGTCGGTAAGCCAACTTGTAATTTATAAGTAAATGTCTTCTGGGGAGAAATTGATAAGGAAATGGTGATGCGTGCAGGGTCGTTTAATGGGGCTTTAAGTACACTTAAAGCTCATCAGATTGGAGCTCAGGTGATCCAACAAGCCTTACGACGAGCTTGTGTGGAACCCGCACAAGTTTCAGATGTCATTTTGGGACAGGTATTTTATTTAGGGATTTTTCGGAAATTGTGTTGCAGAATCTGAATAATGAGATAATGAAAATAATGATGTTGACTTAGGTTCTTACTGCTGGCCAAGGACAAAATCCTTCACGACAAGCTTCTATGGGTGCAGGACTACCGTATGACGTTCCGGCAACTAATGTGGGAATGCTTTGTGGCTCAGGGCTCAGGTGATGACACTAATTACTACCTATATTTTGTTGATTTTGTTTCTGTAAGTTCTAAGTGAGGATTTTTACAATAATTGATGTGGGATTATAGAGCGGTTGTGATGGGAGCACAAGCAATTCAACTCCAAGACGCTGAAATTGTGGTTGTCGGAGGTCAGGAGTCGATGAGTCAGGCTCATCACTCGATGCATATGAGAAACGGAGTCAAGATGGGCACTGGATCGCTTGTTGACACAATGCTGTCGGATGGACTGACCGATGCTTTTAAAGACATACATATGGGTGTTACAGGTATGTGTGTTTTTTGCAGTTTATTGGATAAATCAATTATGTGGTGTGCAGGTGTGCTAACAGTTATAATAATATTGGTTACAGCCGAAAATCTTGCTGTTAAATTCAATATCACAAGAGACGAACAAGACAACTTTGCATTGTTGTCCCAGAAGAAGGCAGCTAGGGCGATCAAAGCTGGCGTTTTCAAGGACGAGATTGTTCCGATTGTTATTCCGACCAGAAACGGCAACATAGAAGTTACTGTTGATGAATATCCAAAGCCGGATACTACTTTGGAAGGCCTGAGAAAGCTCAGACCAGCGTTTGTTCGTGATGGGACTGGCACTGTTACAGCTGGAAATGCTTCAGGCCTTAATGATGGAGCCGCAGCTCTTGTGCTAGGCAAGAAGTCTGTGTTTGGGAAAGGCATTGCTGAGATCGTGAGTTACGCTCATTGTGGCGTAGACCCTCAGATTATGGGAATTGGACCTGTTGGTGCGGCGCAAATGGCTGTAATTAAAAAATAATAATTCTAGTAAATTATAATCTGGACAATTAAGTGAAAAAACGTGAATGTTATTATGAAGGTTAAAAAAGCCGGGTGGACGATGGA
Source organism: Isotomurus maculatus (assembly GCA_034696585.1). Classification (NCBI taxonomy): domain Eukaryota; kingdom Metazoa; phylum Arthropoda; class Collembola; order Entomobryomorpha; family Isotomidae; genus Isotomurus; species Isotomurus maculatus. Next base: position 29,538 of record JAQGAC010000113.1, on the reverse strand, counting down.
TGACGTTGAGTTGTTTGAACTGAACGAAGCTTTCGCTGCTCAGTCTATTTCAGTGATGAAGGAATTAGGAGTCAGTCAAGAGAAAGTAAACGTTAACGGAGGAGCGATTGCTTTGGGTCACCCTATTGGGGCTTCTGGTGCTCGTATTCTTGTAACCCTCGTGCATGCTCTGAAGCAAAGGGGCTTGAAGAAAGGTGTGGCAGCTCTGTGCGTTGGAGGGGGCATGGGAATCGCGATGTGTGTGGAACGATCTGATTAACTCTCTACAAGGACTTACGAATAATGCCATATCTGTCTTCTTTCCGTGATATTAATATTCTAATTGAGTCTTCCACTATCAATAATTTGGAAATGGTGCCTTTTTCTTGGGTGTTGGTGCTATGAAACCGGTAGAACAAATAGTTACTTTTGTAAGTGTCAGTTGCAAATAAATCTCAGCGTCTGATTTTGTAAAATTAAAATACAATTTTGGTTTATTTTTGTATCTTGCCGATAAAGAAATATCTAAGTATCTCATTTCATAATCTTGTAATTTTTTACAATTTTTATACATTACTCGTTAGGAAATTTGGAAATTAACAACCAGGGAGGTGTGGGGTCAATCGAGTTTTACACTGAACAATTTTTTGCCTCTGCAGAAATCCAGCTATTGATTCTGCAGCCTTATCAGGAGCATCTTCATGCACAGCATGACCAACTTGGTGAAAAACTTGCATTTGGAACTTGCCTTGCATTTGACCAACCATCATGTCTTTGTCCAGACGATCCACTCCTGCCAACATGAGCAGCTTCGGGCATTTTATAGTCAAGAACCTGCGTGAAACAATCAATCTAATATAAAATTCTACAAACAAATTACAAATACACTATTAATTAATTTTGAGCTCAAAAGACTAACTTTTTCGAGAGCCCTTCAAACCATCCTCGCCAGTATTGCTCAGTCTTATGCAAATCCGTTCGCCATACGTAGACACTCTGCAACAGCAATAAAACAGTTCAGTCTTCAATGTACTATAATCTTCAAAACTTCAAACTGCTCTTTATGATTTAATTTCCTTTACCTCAGTTACATCAGATTCCGAAACATCTTGCTGAAGAGCCCCTTCGCCGTCAATAGGCTCCCAAAGTTTCTTGCGAACTGGAGAGGAGTCTCCATTGGAAGTTGAACTTTCACTCTTGTCTTGCATAGGTTTAAGTTGTCCCAGCATTGAAATTCTGGCTGAGTCAATATTCTTCGTTTGTCCGCTTCTAACACTAATAATCATCCAAAGTCAAATTATACTGACGGTATAGAGTATGCTAAATTGCTACTATGTTGTAAAAATAAGAAAAAAATTATTTAAAACTAAATTCCTTACCACCATTGGATTCCTTCCGACAAGGAGGCAAAGGACTGTGGTCTACCTCTCAAAACAGACCGCATCGATGACAAGGCTGCAAGTGCCGTTCCTTCTACGACATCCAAGACAACCAATCCAACCAAGTTGACATCAGGCCGATCTTGTAACTGCAAGGCGACATTAACTGCCAGAGCTCCTCCCATAGAATGTCCAATAAGTACCAACGGACGGGTTCCAAGATTGACAGGACTCCCCTTCATCCAATCGACAGCCTCGACTACGTCTCTGCAACAACAAGCAAGGAAAAATTCAGAACCAAACAAACTAAAAAAAGCCACTTGTGTACCACAAAATTGCATCTACCTTTATATCTTAAAAGAATATCATAAATTAAAATCCCTTACTGTGTGAGAGTGTCCAGAGACATGGAATTCTCATCAGCACATTCTGACTCTCCATGACCTCTGAGATCTAAGGCTCCATATTCGGCAACAATTAGGCGACTGAGTTCATCGACAAGTGGAGCCCACGTGAGGCCGGAGTATCCTCCTCCATGAAGCATCAGAATGAAAGCAGCTTCTTGCGAGTCCCCCTCACCCCCTAAACTGTGACTTGTCCACAACCCCAGCTTATCCCCATTTCGTATATCAACCTGAAAGCCCTTTCGAAAGTAATTCGACCAGTTGGCAGGACAGTAGCTCTTCCGCTTGTCATCCCTTTATCACAACAACAATTCATGTAAATGCAATCCACCCAAAACCATTAAATGACATGACACTCAATCTGCTTACCGTCTCTGAAGCCACTCGTCCTCGACGATAGCACCGTCCGACGGGGGTTTGCGGCATAGGTACGGCAGCTTCCTCTGAAGTTCGGACATTCTATCGACTGTCGACAAAGAAGGAGGGTCGAAGAGGAGGAGGACGGGTTTCTGTTTTGGTCGAGGAGCACCCGCGCCGGGGTGTGTGAGGCAACTCTTCCTTGGGGCACACTGACACTTCCCAAATTCATACGAATTTTGTGACTAGGAACTCCAGCAGTCGACATTGCAGACAGTGGCAGACACACCGTTTTATTTATCTGGGATAGTGCTCGAAAAACTTGTTAGTCTAAATTTGCTGGTTTGCCCAATGACACAGCCTCATTTTACGACATTAAAGTAATCAATTAATATTATCATATCGTGGATGACTTAAAGCTTTAAAACACTTAGGTGATTGTGTTTTATTTGAGTACTCTTACAATACGAACAGTTTTAACGATTTCGAAACAGTTTGAGATATTAAAAGGCTTTACGGCGAATCATTGCTATTCGTAACAATTGACAAGATTTCCTTCTTCAAAGAGAATTTTCAAAGTTTCCACTTGCTTCCTGAATCCTGATCCACCGACGGTTCCTAGAATGGAATGGAGCTTTCCACAAGGGAATAATTCATGTTGCCTCTTCCAATTAACCACGTTTACAATTTCCTCCTGCTATAATTTCAGTAAATTAAGTCAGCGATGTCCAAGAAGCAGATGAATTCGGAATTTTCAAGGATGTCAATTAGCTTAAAGTACCCTTTCTGTTTCTTCTACTTTATCTCCATTCACTTCCAACTTCGTTGATCTTCTTTCCAGCATCACCATCCACCATTGACACTACGTGAACAGTGAGACGCTCCCTCTTGGCAGTAGTGGGGGCCAGTGTTTCCTATAGGCAAATATTCACAATTTCATGTTTTAAAGTCAACTGTGGTTTAGCATAAGCGATGGTTTCAGAACATACGAAATAGCATTTGCGGATGTCTTCCAGCTGTGTCTAGTTCGGCGAGTTCGTTCTTATGTTTTTCAAAGTTGTACTGCACTACTGCTCCAATACCAGCTCAGCCCAAACCAAATTGCCTCTATCGATCAATTTCTTTGGTTTTTCGGCCTTTCAACAGAAAGAGCTTGTCGATGACGCAGAAATTCCTCCTCGGTCATTCCCTCCAACGATTTCTATACTTCCACATTTCGATTTTCCACATCCAGAAACATCTCTTCTACAACTGCCTGCAACTGATCTAGAATTTCTGATCCCAATGCAGCCAAACTCATCAAGTTAGCTGAATAATAAGCACGATGATAGTCCATCAACACTGCCCTGACATAACAGATTTCTCGCGAGGCCTGGTCCAGCGTCGCGGTTTCCTACAAACAATATTTATACTTGTCGCATATTTTGAGCCTGATCTGAGAGGAAGGGAGTTTGAAACTTTACCAGTAGCAAAGTACGAGTAGGGATTTAGGGATGAGACGGATCTGCCGTTCCCACTTCCACTTGCTCTGAACGCCATGGTGTCTTCCTCATGCTCAGAGTGAACTGCATTAACTTCCTGCTCAGTCGCTGACTCCGTGAATAACGGAGAGTAAAGTAATTTAGTACCAAGTACAGCAAAACATACCTGCAGCAACACTAACAGACAATGAAGCAGCAGCCTTATCAGTGAGAGGAATCACTGACAAGCAAAACTTTCATTTAATCTTGCAAAGTTAGTTCCCGGTACTCGCGCTTATCAAGAGGGGACTTGACAATCGCTTTCGACTGAGCACTGGGACTCGCCATATCTGCAATAAATTTAGCATTCGCACATTAACTACTAACTAACTTTATCATTTATCATTTCCAACACTAAGTTGAAGAATATTTGTGTGATAATAATATGGCAGTACTTGCTAAAACTGACCTCGTCTTCTGACTGAACTCCTCGTTGCAGCTTGAAGTGTGCTGCTCCCTTGAGGAGACGCCAGGAACGAATCGGTAGTTTAAGCTACCGGGAGACGAACTAGTGCAAAATGCTACACGCTAACCACCCCACACCGTGGCATCCACTTAATGAGGTGGATTTAAAGTTTTTAAAGACATCCCTTAAACCGTTATACAACCTTACAGTTATCCGTTGCTGGGCTCAGTACTGGAATTTCTCCAGGAGGGAGGATTTTCCCAGAATGGTAACCTTATGGGAAGGAAAAAGCCTTTCAGAAGGTCCTGACGTCGAAGAATTAATCAGCTTCGCCGTCTATCAGAATATCAGATGCCGGGCTCTGATGTTTATCGTGATGACGTCATGGGAAGTCTTCTAACGCCAGGCCACAGACGTGGACGGTAATACTTTTTAAGAAATTCGACCTTAACTGTGAGACCAACAGCTATTAACCGCTCGAGTAGAACGGTGCGATTATCAGCTTCCGTGTGGACAAATCCGGTCACTTCCTTTCTCCTTTGTTCTCACTCTCCTTTCTTTCATCTGCGTTTGTGTTAAGGGATGACAATGACCTGACGCCTCTTGATGACATTCTCTGACACCTCTTAATCTCTTCTTTCGTAGAAAGTGCGTTGGTGCATCTGAGCAAGCCAACCATTGTTGACTTAATTAACATTTTAAACATCAGCATTATAATAGGGCGCATGGTCAGTAATCTTCAGTGGACTAGCAGACTCTATCCGTGAAAGTCAATCTGTAATTGGCCTTGTTTATTAGACTGGGTTAATGTGGTAGCAAGTTAGCAAGCATGTAGTTCCATTTTCCGTGACGCCGGTCGTTCTTTGTTCAGAATTAATGATTGTGACCTTTATTGATAAATCAGCCAAGTTTTGGGAGTTGGTGAAAGGGACGACTGACAGAGTCGCTGGAGTGCTAGCAATCTGATAAGGCGCAAGTGACTAAAGCGAGCAATCCGAAATAGGAGACTTCAGATTTGGACAAGTAAGTTTCGAATTCCTAGAGTGTCACGTCGCGTTAGATTAATGAAACTCATAATTGTGTAACACACGCTGAACTTTTACTGGGCTTTAGGATGAATACAATTATTATTCTTGAACCATCGTAAAATTATCTGGCATAGATAGGCATATTTTAATGTCTAAATAACTATTGAATTGTTACAGTGTAGTGCATTTAGTTCATATTGTTTAACTATTCTGTTATTGTAGAACTAATCTTGAGGCAACTGGTTTGGTTAATGAACTGAAATACTTATTCAGGAAACCCAGTGCACCGAAGTCAGGTCAGATGTTTCGTTCATCTTTCATTCATATTCTTGTCTTAATGCATTCCATTGTCAAAAATATTAACACTGCATACTCCATTTAATATAATTTCTTGTCTGACCTGCGTCTCTCGTCCTCTTCCTCAAAATAGTTTTCTACGATTCCTATTCTCCGAACGAACAGTCATTAATACAATTTTGTCTTATTTAGGAATGTATAGAATTCTTGGAAGTTGAATTCCACAGGACTAAGCCGAACCTAAATAACTTTTTCATCTCTCCTCTTGGTTGGCCTTCTCAGTTGTAAGTCATGTAATATTTGTAACATTCATAGGCATCAATCATTATTTAACCATAGCCACAGACCAAACTGACTAGCGAATTCCTGGATCAAACTTCCAACAAGCAGGCACATGCAAATTGTATGCGATTGACTTAAGCGATTAAGAGATGGAAAATTAGCAAAGGATGTATCTGGTGTGACGTAAAACTTAGCATGGGGGTAAAGTGACATCGGAGCTTTTTGAAATCTGTGTGGGTGTGTGTTTTGGCTTGTTGAAGATGATATTATGAAGGACTTAGAATTCTAAAGAAGAGTAGGGTTGAGTAAGAAAGTGTGAAACGCGGAGTTGTTTGGTGAGAGTTGGGCAACAAAGTCCGTTTGCTGGTGTAGAGGCGAGTGCAGTACGGGACCGCATCGTGTCTCGCAGTGACAAACCCTCCGCCTGCCTCCTTCCCGTATTATCCCGTGTTGAGGCCATTGCTCACACTCGCTCTCTGTTCCTGGAATCTGCCGAAAATCCCCGTCGACACTCTTTCCTTATAGAAGCCGCTGTAGGTCGACTGGTCGACAAGTCCTTGTCGATTGTTGCAGAGATTCTTGATTAATTGTGTCCGGTTTGATTGGGACTTGATTGAGGAGGTGTGTGAGTGAGGCTGATGAGACATGAGAGGTGCTTGGGGAAAGCAGAACTGCTTCTAAGAGGAAGGAGAGTTCAGTGATTTCTCAACACTCAGCTGACTCGAGTAGCCTTGTCTTATTCTCTACCTTCTTTGTGTCGGATGATTCCCATCATCACCTTGGTCTACTTACATAATTACTTGTGAGTGCTTATGTTCTTATCTATTGTTCATTCATGGAACATCTGAACTCCCATTCACTTAGTTTTGACAGGTGGGAGTGCCTAGACTCAGCTAATAGTTTTAAGTCGGTTTTATGATGATTTCGGGGATGAATGGAGGGATTGTAATGCGTGTTTTTTTTCGATTTTAGGATTCTGGTGATATTTCTCTTGTCAGGAGGAAGTTGGAAGACGAGGAAGTTTACTACGCTAAGTTTACGACGGACGAGGGAGTTTAATTATACAATTATACTTGAGGAGGGAGTTAATTAGTTCTGCTAGACGTGGCTAACTTCCTCGTGTCGTGACTGCGTTTTCAATATCAAGAAGATTTGACTGAATCCACGGGATATTAAAATTATCATGGACTGTAATATAAGCGAACAGAAATTCTACAAACTCAAGGGGAAACCTTGGAGTGTACTAGACTGGCCGTATAATGAATCAGAGCGGTCGCCTCCTGATATCGGTAAAATTCCTATGATGATTTTGGGATTTGGATATTGGATGTTGATTCGCAAGTAATAAGTTACTAGTGATGTTTGAATGTTTGTGTGTGATTCAGGTCATGAGAGTTCTAAGAGAGGCTGCAAAGAGTATATGGATAACTTACTGCCGGGTTCTAGTAAGATTAAATACAATAAAACTTACTCGCTCTTAATAATTTGGAAGTTGATTGCAATAAATTTTTGTTGGAAACCTTTCAGTGAAACGGTTGTATGGAGTTATGCCAGCACTAGAAACACTTGCAATTGCAAGGTGTCCTGCTTGTTCATATATCTGCAAAGTGCAGTGTTTACCAGCTCATTTTAAATGTAAGTTAGTGAATGCTCTTACGCGTAAAATATTTTTTTAAATTGTTTTTTCATTCAGGTGATCGTAACAAACACTTAGTCTGCCGAACTTCAGACCTTATGCTAGAAAATGGAGAAGTTTCTAGGGAGAAATCTTGTGGTCCATTTTATGAAATCTCGTGGAACAAATGTCAAAAGAAGCTAACTGAAGTGATAGAGCAATCAAAGTCAGTCGCCCATGTACCGAAGCAGAAGGATAGCAAGAGCCACAGTAGTAGATCTCATAGTACTTACTCGGAATCTGATAGAAGTTCGCATTCTAAAAGTAAATCGAGCAGCCATTCTAGCTCATCCAATCGTGACAAAGAAAAGAGTAGTAAATCCTCTACAGTCCATAGAAGCAGTAGTTCAAGTAGCAGGTCAAAATCGGGCCATAATAGTCACAAAAAAGATAAGCACAAGTCTGCTAGTGGATCATCCTCAAGCCACAGTAAAAGAAGAGATGAAAAAAGCAGTGTGGAAATCGATGGGTCGTCTTCGAAAAGCAAATCTTCATCAAGTAAAGACAGGCACGAAAGAACGTCGAAAAGTCGTTCTGAAAAGTCATCATCATCAAAGGACCGATCAGATAAGTCGTCGTCATCTAAAGACAGATCTGAAAAGTCTTCCTCGTCGAAGGATCGATCGGAGAAGTCATCTTCGAAAGACAAGTCCGATAAACACTCGTCAAGGGACAGATCTGAAAGATCGTCTTCGTCGTCGTGGTCGAAGTCATCCAAATCGAGCACTAAATTGAACCCGAGCCAGGGTTCGTATACATTGTCCATTCCAAGCTCTGACACGGGACAAAATGAGACTGTTGAGAGTTTATTGTTTTCAAACTCCGTTATTGGAGGCCCTCCGAATCAAGTAATGAAGATAATTGCTACATCTACAGGTAGCGATAAAAATAAAGGAGACAAGACTGAATATGAGCAACTCAAGTTTTATGCTGATTCGACGGACCGGCGTTCAAAATTATCCAGTGAAACAGATCGTCACGACAATTCAACAGCGACAGGAAACTCAACCAACTTCAAAATCCCGTTAAAGAGCAAAGCAAGCAGCAGTTCAAGTGTAAATTTGAATAACGATAGTTATGTGAAGAAAGCAAAGCCGTCTTTAAAACCCTCAGAATCTTACGCAAGCGTGAAATCTCCAAGTAAATCCCCCAGTGGCAACTCAGTTCGTTCATCTGGGGTGGAAAGTGGGAGATCAAGTCATGCGATTCCAAATAGTGGAGCAACCGATCAAGACGCATTGGATGGCAAAGTAAACGACTCTAAATCTAAACTGACATCAGTCACATCTCATGCATCCAATGGTAGCTTCAAAATCTTACTTCAAGGTAAATCAGGGAGTCCGACCCATGTTACTCAGGGTCATCATGATAGCAGCAAAAAGAATCGAAGCGTTTCTAAACCACTTGAGAAGGCACCAACCAAGCCGCTTCATAAGTCAAGTACACCGTTGACGTCAACAGAAACAAAAAGTATTGGGGTTTCCGAGCCTGATGAGTTGGAAAAACAAAATGCTGCACTGAAATCTTCCTCAGTGACTCATGTTAAGAAGAAGAAAAAGAAAAAGGAGAAAGATTGCCCTAGAAAAATAATTCCTCTTAAGGAACGATCGTTTAATCCGGACCTTCACTGTGGTGTTCATATCACTGGAGACTCACGACCGTGCACACGCTCTTTAACCTGCAAAACTCACTCAATAGCCCTCCGTCGGGCTGTTGCAGGCCGGAGTAATCCTTTCGACGTTCTTTTACAAGCTCATAGAAAGGCTAGAGATGAAGAAAAGAATGCGAAATCGGATACTACCGACGACGTAAGTGTAAAACTAATTACTGTAAGATTTGAAATTATTTTATTGATGGCAGCTCATATTTTTGTTATTTCTATCCTGTTATAGAAACTCAAGATCAAAAAACCCCTTCAAAATGGGGCTGAATCTATGGCCACTAATTCCTCTGTAGAATTGATACGTGATGTCACCGCCCGTGAAACTTTATCGTTGGATAAAAGTTCGCTACTTAACTCCAATGACCAAGCGAAAATTACGTCTTCGCTGTCAATGCCTGCATTAGAAAGTTCAGACGTCATGTCACGACTGCAATCCCATAGGACCGATCCAAAAGTAGACGGCATCAATGGTCAGACGTTTCCATTAGGAAGATCTAAGCCCCATCTTGGAGTACAGCAGCCTAGGGACATGTTAGCTGGATCTCAGTTACCTAATTCTTCTGTCCCACAAACCATCCGTACAGACCTCACCCTTAAAGATTATCTCGATACGAAATCCAGTTGGTCAGAAGGATCTAGCGAATCAAGCAGTCAAAATAACTCAGTGGTTTCTACAGATAACCTACGTAAGCTTACCAATTCAGATAGCAACACTGATGTGTGGTCTGAAGCAGCCTGGGAAAATACTGGTGAACATGATCCAGACGTAGAAATTATTAGTTCTCATCCTGCAAACAATTTAGATGATACTAGTTGGCGACGGTCAATACCACAACAAACTACTGAAAAGGAACCACGAACTGCATCAGAACTGTTTCAGGCTCGCAACAGACAAAATGCTCGTGCAGTAGGCTCTGCGTCTAATAGTGTTGGAAGTAATCAGGAAAGACCTGCTCAAGCTGTAAAATACTTAACTCCGGCTTGCACCATTGCACATGCGAATTGGGTGTCAATTTATGATCATAATTTGCGACACTTGAAAAATCACATGGCAGAATATGCAAGGACATGCGGCTGCTACTCAGGACAAGATCCTGACCCGTCACTATTTGTGCATGAACTCAATAATTTTCGTCCTGGTGCTCCAACAGACGGCGTGTCTCTGTTTGACCTACCAATGGATAGCGCAGAAAATAATTTCGTTTACATAACTGACTGCAAACCTGGACGACGCGCGAAGATCCCTGGACTTTATCGCCCTAGACGAGCCACGGTAAATTGTAGTTAAATATTATGGTTTACATTCAGACATCCAATGTAACTTTATATTTGTCGACGATTTGAAAATCAATTCATTCTCCTATTTAAAAATAACCCTGATTTTAACTGTTCCGTTTAAGTTATCCAAATGATGCCATTAACGAAACGATAATTTATGAAACAGTACTTGTTCTAGAATTGCTCGTGCTCATAAGGTTAATTATATTGGATGTTTCATATTTATAGTTGCGGCTTCACAATTGTGAAGGTGAAGAGAGCAAGGAAGTGGCATCCGTACCTACTACTGATCTTATCTACTCGAAGAAAAATGAAGACGAGGATAATCAAATAGTATATCTGGATCTGCGTACGCCCACATCTATGGTATACGCTTACAAATAGTTCCCATCTACTTGAGTTCTTAATCATCTACTTAATTCTATGTACTGAAATTAAGGACGGAGACGTAATGATAGTCGGTGAAATCAGGAGATCGGAAATAGGACAAAGTCGCAAACGACCGCTCCATCCTGCCGACGTTCCTTTACCGCACAAGCGTCTCACTGTAAGCTTTTTGTTTCATTTAACGTAAAATGCTGACAATTTTATCGATTGACTGAGAGTAGTAAATTGTATTGAATACTATTCTGTACCGAAGTGTTAATAACTTTGAAATTAATTTGTAGGACGATGGGAAGGGAAAAACCTCTGTAATCAATATCACGGCAAGTTTTCCAGAATACTGTGAAATACCATTGTATGACGATCCTAAGTACGGATGTCCCAGGGAAGGCTGGACATCGTCAAGAGTCTTTTTACCCGATGAGAGAGCTCAGACTGAGGTGCATAGTGCAACCCAAGCATTAGCTATTCGGACTTTAAAGTCGTTTATAGAGAAGCCACTGGATAACAGTGATATTTTTCATGACTCCAATAGTGCTTGGTTACCGGACGCATATGACCACACTACTATGATTCCGAAATGATAAATTGTTTTTCGTTATAGCATTGTCGTTACAATTCAGAAAATAGGTTTTCCCTTGTGAAAAGAAGATACTCATTAACCATAATAATGCGATATTCATACATAGTTGATGTGAATTTTCATTTAAAACTTAAGCTTAGTAGTCAAACTACAGAACTTCGTTTTCTTTGCAGAGTACTGTAAAAATAAATTGTAAATACACCGTATATTTTGTTATTTAAAAAAATTACGTGTCATGCCTAATTTTAAGATCCCAAGCCCAAGGACTCTAAAATTGTTAAGTCGAAAACTTGTATGGGTATCATGATCGTAAAAAGAATTGTTTCTCGTCAGTTCAGAAAGTGGTATTCACCACTTACTAAATGTAATGAATAAAAATCCAAACTTATAATCAAACTAAAGAAGTAGTATTAGCATTGTGGAATTTTATTCCTTGGTTAATAATGTCTTCATTATGTAGATTATAATGATATTTCAGCTGTCGGTGCGGAGAACAAGAAATAATTACTAGCGCACTGAAGTTGAGTAGAGTACGTGAGTTTCTTCATTTTAAGTAAAATTGTTGTGCCATAAGTTTCGGACGGAAAGTACGTTAACAGCTAATAGCTGTAAGTGTAACACCATAAACACGTCATAGTAATAATATTAAGAGTTAAACTGCTTCTACTGTAACATAAGGGTTTGTAACATTCATCCTTATTTAACTGCAATTATTCACAATTCTCACATAATTAAAATTAGAATTAGATTACAATTAAAGGCACTTTCCCCTTATATCTGCAGCTGATTGTGGACGGGAAGCTGATGGACGATTGGTTGGAATTCTGACGATGAAGGAATTACTATTCTACATAAGTTAATATTTAATATTTAGTCTATGTCAACGCTGGAATCACAAATATTGGTGTTTTGGTTTAGAAGGCTGCTGTGTTGATTGATGTGCACTGGTAACAACGGATTGAGAAAAACCTGTAATAGAATTACGAAGAATCTCATTAGTCAAAAGCTCACAAGTCGTTGAAAGAATTCAATTTTTTAAAACGCTTTATGGGCGACTGTGTTACCTCCTTCATTATTGCTGTACTCGCTCTGTTCGCCGTCTCTCGGGAGCAAATGTTCGCTGCGCTTTCCACTGCTCTTTTCTTTGCTCTCAGTCCAATGAGCGAATCTGGAGCGCATGTTTGCTGCTTTGGCTTGAACAAGCCCAAAAGCCCTGAAAATGGACTTCGGAGACGTCGGGTGCATTCCGCTGTTTCCTGGAGCTACAAATGACTGTTGATTGTCTTCAGTATGATTAGACGAGCAACGAACGATTTCTGGCAGGTTGACGGAGGTGTCTGATTCCCCGTGGGGATTATTTATATGGCCTGACTGGTATTCAGGAGACGCGGAGTCCGAGTATTGTCCATTAGACTGAGGTATGTTATTTGCATAGACTTTCTTCGTGCTCTGACGACGCTTGTTCTTAGTTCGAGGTGGAGGTACAGGCATATCTGCACTGTGGAAGAACTCTGCTTTCGCCCCATTCGACTCGGAGGAACTTGTGTGGCATTGTCGCAGGGACACGTAATCATTTGCTATTCTGCCTCGTTCATCTGTCCTGTTCTCATTCGTCTCTACCACGAATCGTCGTTCTGGCTCCGTCCCAGAAGACCCTGGAGGATTGAGGATCTTATACTCCTCGAAGTGCAACTGGTCTGTGATGGATTCGAAAGATGAGGGCTTTCTGAAAGCAAAGCACGAGAGTCCTTGCTGATACTGAGGCCTTTGGGTTCGTAATGATCTGTTGTGTCGGAGGCTGGGGGCTGCGGATAACCCTGGTGGCCGTGGGATTGCGTCTCCTGTAATCTCCGATGTTCCGAACGTCGTGTCTGTGAAGCGTGGCGGAGTTTCCCTTTCTCGTGCATTAGTAGGTGGGAATGGTATACTGGGATGGACACAAGGAGTCTTCAGCTCTTCTAAAAGGTTGTTAATTTCGTCAAATTTACTTTTAAACTCAGGATGCGTCCTTAATCTCTCCTCGTTCCGACTGTGCAAATCAGAGCTCGAGGATAAATCGAAGGATCTGCTACTGCTGACCGGAATGTGGGACCGATTGTCATTCATAAAGTTGGACGCACCATTCATGGAATGATTTGAGTGATTTTTGGCGAGTGAAACTGCATCACGTCGGTGTTCTGGCCAAATGGGCTCATAATCCTTATGAGTTCTAAGTCCAGGACGCCCATTGGCAGTTGCGGAAGGTGGAATAAAACTTCTTCCGTCTGAAGCTGACTTGAAAATCAAAGTGTTAGATGGACTTTCCTGAATTTCGCCATTCTCCGTGTGGGACGGTTGTTCTTCTTTCCACACTGCTTGTCTAAAGCTATTTCGTCTCTCTCGAACGCCAACTGTAACTCTTATGGAATTTATTTTAGGCTGACTTCCCCCAGTAAGTATATTTTTATGATGTGGAATGTTTTGTATAGGATTAGGTCGAGAATCCAGTCGTTCGTCAGACTCAGATGGAGTGCTGGATAAGGATCCTTTAAGGATGGAGCGAGGAGGCATGTACCCGTTTCCTTTAGAGGATCCATTAGCACTCAGTTCTTGCAAATTTGTCTTTAAAATCTGAGTGTAAGAGGAGTCGATAGTGCGGGTGGGGGTGCCAGGCAAAGAGTTCCTAGGAGTTCCAGTATTACTTGAACTCTCCGAAGAGTTTTCCCTGCTTCTTTGACCTTCTAAGCTTAATTTCAGGAGTGGTAAGTCCTTGGGAATATTCTCATTCATTGATTGGCTTCCATTAGGCTTTCCGCGAATGTCAGCGTAATCATGGTGTCCTTGTAGAGTCGGCGAGTACTTTGTGTTACCTATTAGTGGTGAGTAATTCGTGTACGGGTTTGTCTTGGGAACTCTCTTTCGAACCACCGGCTTTTCTCTGGGCAGCTCCAAGTCAACTTTGGGATGTTTGAAACCGAAACTTGATGAACTTTCAAGGCTGCTACTTCTCTGGTGACAATCATGTGCAAAAGGATTCTTACTGCTGGTGGAAGGAGGAGGTGGAGGAAGGCCCATACTGAACGGATTACCAGATGTCTCGCCTTTGGAAAGACTATTCTTTTCTTCGGGTTGGTAGATGTTCTCATCCGAAAAGATTCTCATAGGCATTGGAGTCTTGGTTGACTGCCAGACGTGACTTTGACTCCGGGTTAAAGTTGTTCCAGAGTTTGCAGCTGCGAGACTTTTTGGAGTTACTGTATCGTACTTCTTCAGTTTCACGTTCTTAAAAGACTGGTTCCTAATCTGAAGTACATCTTCCATCTCCTTCGCTACTCCCATTTTAATCCTTGGTGATGTTGAATTCACCGGAACCTTAGTTGGTTCTTTAGTAACAAAGATTTTCGGAGGAATAGCTGGCTTTTTCACATGCACAATGTCATAACCTTCGTAGGTTCCATTCTCTATTGAGTTACGCTGCTGTTCATGAGTTCTCGCTGTTAGAGACTCAGCTTTCACACTTTTCGATACTGCTTTTTGTAACTTAGGAATCTCGACGTGTTTAACGTAAACCTTGGTAGGATTGTTAGATATCAAAGAAATGGAAGTAGATTTAGAACTGTTCGTTTTGCCACTATCCACCATATCTACGTTGGAATGTTCATCATTTTTCCTACTTTGATGTTTTGAGGAACTACTTTTCGGGAACTTATCGGAGGAATCTCCTAACGTGAGTTTCAAAGATTTGCTTCGTTTTACAGGCAACGCCGGTTTGGCAAGAAGAGCTGGTTTCATCCTGGGTTTGTCTGATGAGGTCACAGGAGCATCATTACCATCAAGAACTGCTGTGCTGGACGATGGAGAGCTCGACGAAGAAGAAGCTTTCGTCAATCCTCTTGAAGTGAATGAGGATGCAAAGCTATTGAACGAATGGAACCTCGACGACACGTCTGACTTCGCTCGACTCAGCTGTGTCGAACCAGATTTCTTTTCATCCTTTGACTTCTCGAAGAACGCTTTTAACTTAACTATACTTGGTTTCCGCAAGAGAGCATTTCTGATGGGACTAACTTTGCTGGTAGGAGAAACACGCTTCTCTTCCCCAACTTCCTTTTCTTTTTCAGCCTTTTCATCGCCGTCACTGGACGCTACTTGAATCTCTTCGTGGTCAGCATGAGAGCTGCTTGGCCTCGACTTTATTTCGTGGACACTTAGTTTCTCTTGTTCTTGGTACTTATTATGATTCTCTACTTCCTTTTCCATCTTTGCGTTGGTTGGCTTCAAATTATGATTTACCGGTGGAAGTGACGGTGGCACTGAAGAAGAACGGGATCGCTCACTAAGTTGAAAGTCTACAGTCTCGTATGTTGGTTCTTCCAAGTCTGACTTAATATCCAATGGAAGTCCATTATGGTCGACGTTAGCGTAAGGATGTGAGTCAATGATTCTCAGTTGTTCTTCAAAAAGCTCTTTTACAGCGCGGTGGACAAGGACATATTGATCTTTCGTTTGTACCATCGCAATGCGCTGTCTCCGCATTTCCCGAACCATGCAGAATAGACTGAAGTCGGGAGTCAGTTTCTATTACAAATTACATTGTTACGATAACTTTTAATTCCTTGCTATAAGAGACGGTAGAAATTATAGAGACATACCCCAAGTCTTAAAAGTCCCCACACGTAGTCTATTGCACAAATTGTGCCTGTTCTGCCACATCCTGCCGAACAGTGCACCAATACTGGAAGTGTTTCAGACGTCTGGCAATCTCTTATCAATCTAACCATGTCTAGTAAAGGACGAACTTTAGTTGGCACTCCATGATCCGGCCATGCCGAGTAATGGAACTGACAAACATTTCTTTCTTCTGTAATACAAAATTTGTGCATCGTTGTTACATCATGAACGAAGATACACTCAAGTCAACAAATACGAAGGAACTAACCAGTCTCTCCTTTAGAATTAACGTATCTTATTCTCATAGTGCGTACTAAAAAGTCTGGACAAACTTGGCGACACTTCTTTAACCAAATGGTTACTTGTCCGAACTCCTTTTCCACCGCTTCCTCTTCCACCCAATAGTTCTCACACTTGTGCTGCACAAAAGGACAAAACACAAAATAATTTAAGTTGGCAGACTCAAGAATAATTTCTACTTGACTGCTTGTTGACTGACCTTGCCAGATTCCTGTTCATTGCATGCCATAACGATAACTTGGACTTCGCATTCCACAACCATCCGCCAAAAGTCATTGACGGTGTGCGGAAGTGGGCCTTGGCAAGCGATGTAAGCTGAAGATCCACTTGCTCCTTTGATGAAGTTGGCGTTGATGTAGTCGCTCCCCGGAACATCTCCATAGTCGCCTAGTATCACTCGGGTGTAGTCAACTGTAATTTTAGGAAGTTAAATTAAGAGAGATGTTCCAACTTCCACAAGACAAGAATAGTTGTTTTACTGATACACTTACATGGTAGGATATCTTTGTACCGGTTCTTCTTTCTGTTCACATTTTTCTCCCCTTCTTTGCAGAAATACGCTGGATCGGATTTTAAGGTCTCGCTAAATTGTTTCAGCTCCTGAAGTTCAGTGAGTAATTACATTAGCTTCCACTTGGAATTGTAGAGATGGAAAATGAACTGAAGATTAGCTTACTTGAAATTCCTTTTCGTACAAATCATGGCCGTCTTTGACACTAGCTTCGCAGTTATCAACAAGATTGAGAAAGTTGCGGAGGATTGTTCGGAGTGGAACAACTCCTTGGTTTACGTCTGTGTTTCCTCTCATAGCAGATCATGTCATAGGGTGTTTTCCTGTACTTCCTGATGCAACTCGCTCAGATGTAATCTCAGGATGGAATGATTCAGACTTTAATTAATCTGGGACGCTGAGACGTTCCTAAGCTCTTCTTTAACCTGCAATATTATCACTGTTAGGTTTATCGTACATTTGACAAACACAGTACCGTAACAGTTCAAGAATCAGTTTGAGAAGCAATTATAGCTTTTTAGCAGAAAGACAACATGACCAAGCAAACTGGGAGATAGAGAAAGGACAGGAAGTGATCATTCACTGAGACGAGCAATCACCACTAAAGGTTTTCGAATTCATCTTGAATCGTAATCAGACCAGAAAAATTCCCTGCTGTGACAGTATTCTTTTAATCACTCTGTTCGTTCTACATAAATTAGATATAGATGTGAAGACTATATATACTGATTGCCGTTGCACATTATTCTCCACACAATTCGTGTATGACTTGAGAAGTTGATCGCATTTGTTCCCTAACCGTCTCAATTTGGTCTATTGTCTTCGCTTAATCACAATGAATTAGTTATTCGTAGGTACAAACAATTTGTAAGTACAAAATGAGGAAATGCAGATTCAAATTGAAATTTGTCGAGTAACCTTTAGTGCGAACATCCTTCGAAGTTTCAAGCTCACGAAATACATTTCAAAGATATGTGTGTGCGACCGAATATAAAATTTAGCGTGCGACTATAAGATTTAATAGATGATGGAAGGATGGATCAGTAGAAAATTATGTGTTCGTTCAAAGTGCGATTTTAACATATACCAACAAGGAAGGTAAATAAGAGAGTTAACATGATTATGTGTTACTGCTTTGTCAAAAACGTGAACTATAAACGGCACTTCAGAATTGATCAGGCTTACGCAAACTTAAAACGCACAGTGCAGGAAAAAATTTAGAGCGAGCTTTATTTAAAGAATGATAAGCCTTGCGACAGTTATCGCTAAATTGGTGAATCTAATCTACCCGACCAGTTCAGAACATCAACAGAAAGAACAGAATGCGTAATCTTTGAATGCATTAGGACTTGAAGTCTTAAGTTCACCTGCTCATTATTCAATTAATCAAATAACTGAGCTCATAACTGCAACTGCACAACTGAATTTGATAGATCTAATCGAGTGTCTAACCTACATCTAGAAAATTTAACTGCAGATTGTTACAAGCAACGTTAGGTTATCGAGATAAGTCAAACAAGTTAAGTTGAAGCACTACAAATGATACTAACAAAACATCAAACAATGACTGAAGGTTACCAAGTTAATCCAATATTTGATTAACTCTATTAATAACAAAAGTTTTGATCCAAGGGTATCGCATATCGTATTTCAGCTAATTAAGTGATTTACATTGAAAAGACGAATACATATTCCCAACTAAATTCCCAGCATCTGCTTTCAATCAAACGAGTACACATTATATCCAACATTATTATTCGACGAAGTTATATGAAATCTAAAATTCTCCCATGAAATTTATCTTATCTGTCACTTTCGACGAAAATCCTCACGGGTTACATCAAACTGAACGATACTATTCTAGATAATGTTCACATATATTTAGATGCGATCTTGTGATGGGTAACGAGATACGATATGTAACCTCAACCTCTCAACTGTACGAACATCTCTTATGTGAGTCATTGCCAAAACTTCATACCCTCTTCCTTCACATTTATTTGCACAGAATGCATGACATGCGTATCATTTCACTCAATCTAATCTGTACCGAAAAACACAACACGGAAACCACCTGTTGCTTCCTAAAATGAAATCACCGACCTGTGCATAAACTTTGAATGCAGCGTGTTTCTTTTAATCTTATCCAAGGTTTTAAACCTTCAAGACGCGGAATTCATTTGCTAATGAGATGATATCGCCCTCAATGCACGCATTGCCAATTAATATTTGTGAGAGATAATTTTTGTACATTTTAAAATTCACGAGTTTTGATATAAAATATATATTCTCACCTATTACAACAGAAATATTCCCGTCCAACGTCCAATTAAGTAAGACACATTTTTACGAACTTCCTACTAGGAACTTTGATTTCATCTCCACGTATTATGGTATAATAGATGAGTATTACAATTTTCACTACTTCTAAAACTGTTAATTCACTAGTTATACTTTAATGTATGAATGAACATTGTGTAGGTATTAAAAATATCACAGGATTTTAATTGTTGTCGGGTTTTTTCAGGAGCTCATGAATCAGTGTGTTTAAGCTCTGATCTGAGAACTTACTGAGGTAAAGTTCTCTAACACTTAAAGCTTGAGCTCGTTTAAAGCACACTGAATCTCCGGTTGATTTTTTGATTGTCCAGTCCCAGTGGTTTGTATTTTGTATTGCGTCCAGAGTAAATTTTGCAGATTGGAAGTGTAGGAGCGGATGGAAATGTGATTACACTAGAAGAGGCTGATTGTTACACAAAAGTATACTATGGGTAGTAATAAAATTTCTGTGGTATTTTAGAATGTGTTTGAATGGGGTTTAGAGTTTAGTAAGTGGATCCGTGACATTTTGTGGATCATAAAAACGAGACACAGTTTCCGTTTGGTAGTGACGGATTTATTGAAGGAATAATGAGTCACTAGTACTACGAGAGTTAAGTATGGACAACTGGAATTCTCGTAAATGATGAAGTGAGTAATGTAGTAATGTTTGCCAGAGATGAGTTCATATTGAACCCTTCTTCTGGTTGATCTCTGGATAAGTGTGCGGATAAGTGAAAAAATAGTTGAGCACAACAAACACACAGAGCAGCCGTAAAAAATGGACAGACGAAGATGTTGTAATGGACATATTTGTGTGTGTGTATAGGGATAAAAAGTTATTCATTAAGGCCAGTGTTAAATGGATAGGAGAGTCACCTAAAGGAATTCACATAGTTTTATACATTCTCACCTCATCAGAGGATCGTATACTACCTAACAGACGACTACCTACCTACCTGCCCATCTCCTATGATGGAGTCCTGTGATAGAGTCCTATGATAGAGTCCTACGATAGAATCCTATCCCACCCATCTCATTGGCAGCAGTTTACTTGCATTTAAAGGAAAAGAACGGGTGTGCACAGAATCTGTACAGAGATTATGGCATTTCTGTGGGGGATGTTGTTGTTGCAAGGAATCTTCACTTTCTTCCCCTTCTTCCATCTTTACATTGTTGCTCATCCTCCTTCTAAACTAGGAAATCTACGCTGTGTGGGCTCAATTTAATGAGATTCATTTCATTCACCATATTTATAAGAAATTCATATATATCCACAGGCTAATCACTCTATTCATCCTCCCTCTCCTATTCTCTCTCTCCTGCTATTTCGGATTAAATCAACCCTCAAATACTTTTAAACTCTAGGTTACCACATTCATGAATTACTGGCCAATTGTTTCATTCGTAGTCACAACAATATTTCATTTGTATGATTGGATGCTGCACACAGTGCACACTGGGCAGTGTCTTAGTGACCTTGACATTTCATATATTCATTAGATATAAATGGAGCGAGGAGACCTTGTGGAATGCTACGAGATACAATGAATATGAAATGGACCAGCTTCAATTCATTCTGCATGTGGTGTTATTATTCTAATTGATTAACTTTGATAGACTCCGATGAATATGTGGACTGTGGACAATTGTGGAGCCATCATATGAATGAAGAATGATTTCATATGCAAGCGCACAGAGATAAAGAAGGTCTATAGAAAGTGAAGTGTGAGGTTTCACGTATAACTTTCATGAAGAGGGTTGGAGTGAGTTAATTGTGTGTCACATAATAAGGCATTCTCTGAATTCCATTCTGTCTCACGTCACACTCGTCTCGTATTAACTCGACGGGTGAACGGGTTGTGTGTTGTTAGCACAGCAAATCTCACTTTCCCCGTCGACACACATGGGATTTGGGAGTTTCGGGAATGGGACTGGGATTAATCATAGAATAGTAAACCACAGCCGAATAATTACATGTCGAGGGAGGGGAGAGCAATAAAAAAAATCCATTGAGATGAGAAGATTGAGGCATCTGCATTCTGCTTTACACTTTAAACTCATGGATGCAATACGCAATATGCAATTAAATATATACGAGTCTTAGTCACCACTCCATTCTCCACAGTTTAATTAACTGTTCTCAACTCTCGTAAATTTAGTACTGCTAATTCAGAACGTTCAGAGCTTTAAAACTGCGACAGTCGTTACGCATTAATTGAGTTTATGTGCATTTCTCTAACTCTAATCTGTCAATCTGTGTCGCTAGTTACAGCCACACGATCTTGCGAATTCCATCCCATTGTACATGGATGAGTCATTTGGAAGTCACCCTGTCACATACATAATTATTAAGTGTCATAATATCATTATTGTTACAAGTAATGGTCAATTTATTAACTGATCAAGTCAAGGAATGATAATTCCCATGATGTGAATCACTCTCATCATCACATGTGAAACTAGAGCTCCATTGACTCGTAGTTTCTGCAGAGGAATGTATCATGCATACAAGAAGGAATGCTTAGAGGAAGAATGTGATATGTGATTAAAATTTTAAGACGATGACAAGAGAAGAATCTCATCTACACTCTACAGAGTCTGCTGCTGAGAGAGTCTAGAAATGTAACGAGATGTTCTCCAGGTTTTCTGCCTCCAACAATTTTATTCTTCAGTATTGTTTACAGACATTAAAGAGCAAGAAACACAAATGCAAGCCATGCCACGTTGGGTAAAACAGATAGGAATAGGAAGTATTTCTTCTAGGAAGTATTTCTTGGAGAGAGTAGCGTGCGACATCCGTGACACGTGGAGGGAACTGTGCGTTAAGGCAGTGGAGAGTGGATTAGACGAGAGCTGTAGGATTTGCGCTCGTTGTTGGGAAGTGGTACCAAATGAGTAGGTGCCGGCGGTGAGCAACGAGCGCAAGGAAGGAGGCGGTGTGAGATGAAATGGCCGGCTGAGGGGAACCACCAATGAGGAAGAACCCGCTCCGAGTGCGTCCTCGATTTGAAGAAAAACCTCCGAAGGAAGCGATCGCGGCCTCATTTTCTTGACGCTGAACTTTTGACACGTGAGTGACCTTTGACGTCCCCCCTGAGGTGAATTGTGAGCGAACCAACCCGGGTATTCTCCCGCACCCCCCGGTCCCTCCCAATCGCTTGTGGCGGTCATATAGGGTAGTTGTTTATGATTTCTCCCTCTCACATTGCACTATTTACTTCCTTCGAGTGTCCTTCATTCATATAAAGACATCCCAAACTACTTAATTCTTCTGTCGGCTCTTCATTGACGGAACTTTTTGGTGACTTCGTGACATGTGAATGAAGTTTGGAAGCGAAGTGTGATAGTGTGATCTTGGTTAAGTTAAGACAATGGTGGACATGGAGTTTGGGGATTTGAATCCGTCGACGGAACTCGTCATGAGTGGAGTTGTGGGTAAAGACACTCCTACATCTCCGATTATGAAGTGGAGGAAAGTTGTCGACACAACTGGGGCTCATCCGCGACCGAGACATGGACACAGAGCTGTAGCTATCAAAGATCTCATGGTCGTCTTTGGAGGAGGAAATGAAGGAATCGTCGATGAACTTCATGTGTACAATACAAGTAAGTATAGATAGCTTTTGAACTTTGGGTAGTGAATGAAGTCTTCGAAAGCGTTGGTTTTTCGACACTGCGTAAGGTAATTTGTCACTTATGAGCCATAGGCTTTCGCATGAGTCGCATGTGGTTGAGCAGTTGATAAGTCTCCATTGTGAGCAATGTACGGTACACATTACACAGCTGATCTTGACGGTGGGCCGTCGATTGACAGCTCAGACTAGGAACCACTTGATTGTCTTAAGTAGTGTCGAGAACCCAATCGTTAAGCATTAAGCATACATCGCTGTGAAAATGAAACTTAATAATGGATGTATGGTTTGGCAATTTTCAGTGACCAACCAATGGTACTCGCCTAGTGTCAAAGGAGATATACCACAAGGATGCGCTGCTTATGGATTTGTTGTCGACGGTACAAGAATTCTTATTTTTGGTGGAATGGTAGAATACGGAAGGTATTCTAACGATCTGTACGAACTCAGTGTAAGAATTACATCAATTTAATCATTTTATTCATAAAGAATTTTATTTTATTGCCACGAAACTGAAAGCTGATGCTAACTGAATTATAACGAATCGGGTTTTCACTCAATGATAACCTCGTCATTCAGTAAAAATGTGTGATTCGTTAAACTAGCGTCAATAGCGTTAAAAAAGCTTATTGGGAAATAAATGTTTCAATGGAGATATTTGATTAATAGGCATCTCGTTGGGAATGGAAAAAGTTGAAACCAAAGCCACCGCGATCTGGTGATCCGCCGTGTCCACGTCTTGGACACTCGTTTACTTTGGTCAATGACAGAGTATATCTTTTTGGAGGATTGTCAAACGAGAGTGATGATCCCAAAAACAACATACCGAGATACTTAAACGACTTGTATTACCTTCAACTTGTGACTAATCAAGCAGGAGCATGGGATATTCCCGTAACTTTTGGTCAAGCACCGTCTCCTAGAGAATCTCATTCTTGTGTTTTGTACACAAATAAGGATGGGTCTGAGCCAAGATTAATCATATTCGGTGGAATGAGTGGGTGCCGTCTTGGAGACTTGTGGATGCTCATGCTGGGTATTTTATTCATAAAATTCGTTGAAGTTGATCTTTTATCAGTATTGCAGTGTATTGATTTTATCTACCTCAGATTCAATGACTTGGATTAAGCCGGCCATGTTTGGTCAAACGCCTCTGCCGCGATCTTTGCACAGCTCTACTGTTATTGGAAGCAAAATGTATGTTTTCGGGGGTTGGGTTCCCCTCGTAGTTGACGATGTAAAGTCCAATAATGCACACGAAAAGGAGTGGAAATGCACCAATTCTTTGGCTGTACTGAACTTAGGTGAGTAAAGAATTTTTGCAGTTGGAATGAAGTCGGCTATAGTTGATTGTAAAGTGCAAGTGTAGGATCAGTTGTAAAATAATTAAAATTCTTTTTCAGCTGATAATATGACTTGGGAGAATGTGCACATGGATATGTTAGACGAATCGATACCTCGAGCGCGAGCAGGTCACAGCGCAGTAGCTATTCATACTAGGATGTACATTTGGTCTGGTAGAGATGGATACAGAAAGGCATGGAACAACCAAGTTAGTAAATTTTTAACCGTTCTCGCAGCACTACCAGAGCCTAGGAATGACTCAAAATATGAGTGCTGGTTAAGAATGCCAATTAAATTCAGGAATAATATTTTCAGGTTTGCTGCAAAGACCTGTGGTATCTAGAAGTAGACAAGCCGGCCTGTCCTGGTAAAGTGCAGCTTGTTCGAGCTGCTACAAATATGCTCGAAGTAATGTGGCCAAATGTGCCTGGCGCCGACGGATATCTTTTACAAATCTGCAAATATGACCAAACTGGGAAGGAACTGGACCCACTTCCTATGTCTAACACATCGAACTTCATCCGCCTTCCTAATAGTATATGCCAAGTTCCTGTTCAATATAATATGCCGCCTACTGTTGCCTACTCTAGAACTACTGGAGAACCGGTAATACTAGGAGATCAAACTGCAGGAATACTTGGGCCGTCTTCCCCAGTACCTGCAGCATCACCAGTTAGTACAGGGCTTACTTCGATAACTACACCCGCTGTCACTACAACTGTTCTCATGACGACATCTGCTTCCAAGGTGGTGTCGGTTTCAGCAGCCTCTAATTCAAGCCCTGCCAACCTCCCAGCGGCTTCGAGTCTTGTCTCCTTACCAGCAAATATTGCAGGCACAGCAAGTAATGCATTATTTGCTGCCCGTAGCATGACTCGGGCGGTGACTGCGCCTACAGCAGCAATTAATAGGGGATTGGTTCGATTGCGGAGTCCTGTTGCGGCCTCTGCAATAACTACGATCCGGGCTCCAGGATCACCATCCATCATTAGAGGATCCGCCGCTACTGCTCAGACTGCTTCAAATTTAGTGGGCATGAACGTAAGAGAGTTGTAATAACCATTCCGTCTGCGGGTAATGATTAGTCTAATGGTTTTGTAGGCATTAGCTGCGGCTGCTGCTGCAACACAAAAAATGCAGACACCAGGTCAATCTCAACCACTTAAAGTGTATCAAGCAGCAGGGTCTACTACCACTGGCCAGCTTATTTCAACACCAATGAAAGTTGCCACAGCAAGTGGGATGCAGACAGTACGAATAGTTAACCCAGCTCAAGCCGCAGTGATGAAAGGAGCTATTCCTCAGGGCTCCGGTTTAAAACAAATAATTGTTCAGAAGCCTTCGGTAACTGGAAGTAGTGGGACGGGTCAGCAAGTTTTCACAGTTCTGAAAACGGGTCCTGGACAGGTGCTGACAAGTGTAAGTATCATTTTCATGACCAAGACAGACGGACACCTACGCTGTGTGTCTATCCAATCAAATAATAACGTGATATTATACTTATGCAGGCTCAAGTCCAGAAAGCCTTCCAGCAGCAGCAACAAGGGAATAATTCACCAAACAAAGGACCAAACATCATTAAGCTTTTGAC
The DNA here is from genome assembly GCA_034696585.1 of Isotomurus maculatus. Taxonomy (NCBI): domain Eukaryota; kingdom Metazoa; phylum Arthropoda; class Collembola; order Entomobryomorpha; family Isotomidae; genus Isotomurus; species Isotomurus maculatus. The sequence continues at coordinate 3,953 of JAQGAC010000113.1, read as the reverse complement.
TAGCCCAGGAAATGTAATGGGCGGTAAAGCAACTATAATAGGCACCAATCAACAAGGTCAACAAATTCTTAGTGTCCCGAGCCAAGGAGGAAATGTTGTTGGGGTAAATAAGCACGTTGTTCAAGATGCCTCTGGAAGACAACAATGGGTGATAGCCAAGTCTGGCGCGCAAGTTGGCGCTCGACCCACTGGTGGAACCCAATATGTAGTCGTGACACAAGCGTCTGCTCTTCGGAACTACCAAAATTTAACAACATCGTTAGCCGGAACATCCACCCAAGCTGGAGGTAATTGTTATAATATTAGAATTTAGACGAGGTTTTTAACAATCCGACGTAGGAAGCAAAACTCTAAAGCTTGTAAACTATTTTGTTCATTAAGGAGTAACAACTACAACTTCCAAGCCCATTACTCTTGTGGCTGCTAATCAGTCAGTGGATTCCCAAGGGAAGCCAGTTACGTTTTCCAACAAGACGCAGTTCATTACATCAACAGGCCAATTCCTCTCTTTACCTAGTGGGATAATATCTGCGGGTCAACAACAGGTTAGATTATATTCATTTGCTGAAGCGTATTCACGAATCATGCCAATTTTCACGGATAAAGTTGAATTCACCACAAGACTTCACGCAGCTCAAAATCTTTTTATATTGTTTAAAGCAAATCTCTATTGGAGGAAAACCTGTTTCGATTCAAATGTCAGGAGGCCAAAAAATTGCCTTCTTATCAAACACAGGGGGTAAAGTAAGTTGGAATTCGTGGAGAGTTAGATTCTATTGCTTATTACTTGGAGATGGGAAATGAAGCGGATGTTAATGAAATGGCTTTTATAAAAGATACTTTTCATACGCTTATTGCATGAGCTAGCAAATTCGAATATTATTTTATCCTCAGTAGTGCATCTTGGTATTTCTGGTACTATTATTCTCTACTTGATAAATTACTTTGCACTAAAGCACAACTTACATGAAATCAGTCAGTTCGATTTTATTTACAGCTGATAGTTACGTTGATCGAAACCATCATTAAATTATTTGTTGGATTTTATGAATTCCTAACAGCAAATCCTGCAGGCACTTCCAGTGGATAAACCAAAAATGTACCTTGTTAACCCGTCAGCAGCTCAGAGTTCTACTGGACAGTTCACTCTCGCATCTGATGGAACTCTTCGTACCCAAACAGTGACTGCAGCAGAAACTGAAGGTCAGGAAGCGTCGGCTCAAGGTATTATTTGACCGACAGACAGTATATTTCGTGTTGTCCAAAATATGTGGATGTGGATTCTTGAGTTGAATACGACTTTGTATTTTACTTTCAGACGTAAATGTTCAAGAGGCTGACGCTCTAGGAGTAAATTTGGGAAGCTACGGAGATACTTTAACTGCCGAAGAAGCTGCTGAGTTAATTGGGGCTGCAGGCCAGTCGGAAGCTATGGACGTCGACAGCGGAGGTTATTTGATATTGCATATTTATAACTTTGTTTTTAGTTCTCTTCCACTTACTTTTTACTAATCAACATCTGATGTGTAGGTGTTAATGGCGAAAGCAGCACCGACAGCAGTGGGCTAAAAGGGGGGTGTGCAGGCCCACTTGTATTGTACGACCATTTGTCCAGGTTCTCTTGGTATGAACCGTGGCTCAAACTTAAAGGAGGATCTGGCGGAGATGAGGGCGCTGAAACTGGAGCAGGAACAGCAGCAGGCAGTATTAAAAGTTCAAATGAAGATGGGGCACCGGCGGAAGAAGATCCAGCTGTAGGATCTTTCCGTGACACTGGATTGGAAGACACACAGGAGATTTTAATGGGGGATCTCAAAGAAGAACCCGTTGATGTGCCATGCACCGATGCCAATGATGAGTCTATAAATGAATATCAGACTGAGGGAGTTCTGGAAACAAATGCGCCTGATGCCTCCACCGATGGTTTAGCCACTGTAGGTGTTAGCAGCATTTCTGGTGAAGCTGGAGGAATGATGGAGCTAATGCGAGCTGTAGACATCACAGAACAGCAACAGCGAGAAAAACAAGCAGAGGTGAAGTCAGAGGCTGGAAACGTCCCAGAAGTATCTAACTTAGATAATGCTCAACCCACTGAATCAGCTCAGCAAGGAGACGCCAACGGATCTGAACAGCCTACCGGCATTGAAAATTTGCCATCAGAGAATTCAGATGCAGCTTCCCAAGCCGTTCAATCAATTCTTTCTCTCGAGTCAACCGGCTCTGGGACAGCTCCTGTAGCTATTACAACTGGAGAAACTAAGACTCAGATTGAATCTAAAAAGGATACCATGAAAGAAGAAGATTTCCTGAGTTTGCTGGATGCTAATGATCCCTTGAGCACTTTGGCATCCGCCGCTGTAAGCACGGCCCTTTCGGCTCAAAATGAGTTGAGCAGCAGTATACCTATATCCACCGCTATAAAAACGGAGGAGACTGCTTTGCCTTCGGGGCCCCTGCCAGCCGTGCCGTCAGGAAGTGTTCCGAATTCTGCTGCTGTCGCAACCGCTGGGAGTAAATTCCAACCAATTTCGTCTGTGGGTGAATCCGGAGAGAAAGTAGATGACAAAGACTCTAATGCTTTGTTCAAAGATAAGTGGGTCGATGTGGTTTATACGAAGTATTCATGTTTCCAAGTTCGGCAGTATTTTAACGTGAGTGAAAAGCTTTGCGAACTTAAGCCAGACCACGACGTAAGCAAAGACATGGAGTTTATTAAAAAGAGAATGGAACTTCAACCCGGAACCACGTACAAATTCCGTGTAGCTGCTATTAACTCATGTGGTAGAGGTCCCTGGAGTGAGGTACGGTAGTTCAAAACGCTCTGATTGTAGTGTAACTTAAATGACTTTGTTTTCACTATCATGAATTATTTGTAGGTAACCGCATTCAAAACTTGCCTTCCTGGTTTCCCGGGAGCACCTTCCTCTATCAAAATCTCCAAAGCTTTAGAGGGAGCTCTAATTTCGTGGGAACCTCCTATCAATTCGTACGGTGATATATTGGAGTACTCTGTGTACTTAGCTGTGAAACAGAACCAAGGCACGGTTTCTCCGGTAAGAGATCTTTCATGAGTACTCGTGTGTAGTATTGAAACAAAATAATAATGAACCCTATTCTCAGGTGGAAATGAAAGCTGGCTCTACAAGCTTGTCATTTGTTCGAGTGTACTGTGGTCCTTCCAACCAATGTACTGTTCCAAATCAGTCTTTGGCAACGGCACAAGTGGACACTACAACTAAGCCAGCTGTTATTTTTAGAATCGCAGCTAAAAATGAGAAGGGATACGGGCCTGCAACTCAAGTTAGGTGGTTACAAGGTAAGCGTGTTCACACTGTTCGGTTGGATTTTTATGTAGTGCTTTCAGTTTCCTTGTCCACACCTCCTCACACGTTTTAATAATTTCAGATACTCCATTTCCAAACTTCACAAAACATCCCACCATGAAACGTGTGGCCGATTCCGTGAGTCGTAATTTCAAAAAGTCGAAAATGGATGAGTGATCTTTTAAATAATTCAAAATTGAAATAAACTATGCAAGCCGTGTGTCTTCGAGATAGGCTTCAATTCAAATATTGATTTGCATACAACCTGTAAATAGTAGACTGTAAGTTTCTATCACTTCGACACGACGAACTTTTATACAATGCTTCACGAATGTCACTAATTATATATATTGACTTTCAATCTTGACAATTGTGCGACCATAAGTGAATTTGACACAATATATTGTCTAAAACATTTCAATGCTAAAAGTACCATTTTTCGTCACTAATGAATAGAATTAAAAATAATTATTATCTAAGCAACCCTGTAATTACCTACTATATTAGTATTATTCTTGTTAACGTCTACAACACAAGTTTATGTGTGTTGTACTGGGTAATCTTTCTTCTTTTTTCTGTATTACGTTATTTGTTCGTAAATAAAAATTATTATATGAATAAAATGATAAA
>JAQGAC010000112.1:0-45372 GCA_034696585.1 Isotomurus maculatus | reverse complement strand
GGGAAAATCAAGCTCTCGGGGTCTTGTTTTAATCATTTACTATCATCACCTAAGTTTTTTCATTTTATGAGTTTTTTTATTTTGCATTTGAATTTTAATGAATGTTTAATATTTGATGTTAGATGATTGTGCACATGGAACGAGGAGAAATAAAAAGTCCACGCCAATTTAGCCTTTTGGAATCGACGGAGGCATGGCGTCGCATGGGAGAAATCAGAGCTTTCTATCACAAGATAACGATAGCAGCAGCGACAGCGTTAACCCTTATGCCTGTGTGTTTACAAGTTGAATCTAACAAATCATTTCGATATGTTTTTGAGTATAAAATAAATAAACAAATGTTCAAAGAAAACATCTAATATGCGTTGCTACACATAATATCTTTGCCTGTAGTAAAGGTTATGAACTCTCGTGATAAAATAGATTGAATTTGGTGTGAGTGGTTCTTGTTGAGATTATAAAGCAGATGAAAGTAGTGTTAATGTTGTGTAAGTGGAATGAAGAAAGTTTGGTGAAATGGTGTCGGTTGACTCGGTTAGCTTTGGTTGTTGAATTGGTAAGTTAATAAAAAGGGCGTTTGGTTAAGGAATGAGGATTTGGAAGTAGTGTATTGTTAGTGGGTGCGGGGTGACTAGGAATAAGGATCAATTTCGGTTGGATGGTTAGGAAGAGAAAGAATTTTAATCCAGATTTGAGGATAAGGGGGGATTTTATGCTTACTTATTTTAGTCATGGCTGAAAAGTAAGTAAAGGCAAAAAACACGGGGAGGGAGGAGAGAAAGTGGTGGTGAAAGATATGCATGCTTGAGTCGGTCGGTGTGTATTACGAAGGATCCATCCAAGTGTGTGTATGTACAAAAGTGTGTGTGTGTGTATAAGTTTCTGTGGAACAATCTCCGTCAGGTATTTTTGTGTTGTATGGCCGTGTTTATCGGCTACTCTCAGATTGCTTGCCTTCTTTGTGCATGGGTGAGGGAGGAGTCCCTGCACGAAACTTAAGGGAGCATACAAATTAATTTGGGAATCACGAGATTTTCTTTCCTTTTGATTGGATTCATTCGTCTCTAACCTTCTGTTCCCCGAACAGTTTCACGCTGTTTTTCCTATCTAATGGCTCAGGGAGAAAAGCAACTAAAGACGAACACCAAAAGTGAAATTGCAAATCCATTACTCTTGCGTAGGAATTAAATGTGGTGCACTGGAGAGAAAGGCTTTGATTCTTTGAGTTGCTAACTTCTTGATGGAATCCTACTTACTTAGACGTTAGACGTAGAATATTTATGGGTATTTCTGTTACGCTTTCAAATCGTGCAAAGAGATGACTACTAAACTATAATATCATAATTTCTCTAATAGATATGTGTATGTCGGTCTGTCTTGTATTTTGAAGTTTACTGAATTTATGCCTTTTCATGACGTCCTTCTTCTATCCCGTACGCTACTCTCTTAGTCTTTTCTAGCTCTTTCCTTTTTTCCCCATTTTATTTATTTAAAAAGTCTTTTTGGCTGCTGGCCCAAAAAATGCATTCCTTCCGTTGTCTCCAGTCCACGGAAACTACAAATACTCTCCCATATTCTCTCCAACTGTATTCACTAGCTGAAAGAACTCACTCATACACATTCATACATATAAACTCCTCCTGGCATCCCTTTTTTGCACCCCCAAATCTATTAAATAAAGTTTTTATGGAAACAATGCAACTGTGACTCCTGTCTCCGACTACTCACAGCAAGAGGATTACTTGATCGTTAATTTTTACTGCTATAATTTGTGTATATTCGATTCACAAGCACATGAGACATACACAAGGTTAATAATACACAACAATGGCATTACGCGAATAGCGAACGTGTGGCGTGTTGCGGATCGGAGCAAATCTTTTAAGAAAACATTTCCTTCTTCAAGAAAATTATTAAGTTACATTTCTCTCGAATATCTCTTTCTCTGTTTACTTTTGTCCATGATTTCCAATTCGAGGCGTCTTCCTCTCTGAACTGCGAGCAAGGATGTGTGTAAGAGTGAGCTCTCATATTTCATTGTGTGATTATTTTTATTGGTACTTTTGTAGGGAGTTGCATTCATTTCTGGTGGTTGTTGTGACGTGAGGTTATGTCTGACTGTGTCTGGTTTTGGTTCTTTTGTCAAAAGGAAGCTCGAAGGATGGATGGATGATGGTTGGTTGTTGGTTGGCTGAGTCCTCGATGGATGGATGGATTTGTGTGTGAGTGGGTGAAAGTATTCCTCCAAGTGGATGGGGTCTTTTTCCCGATGCTCCTTTCACCCACACGAAGTGCATCTTTCTCTCTCCTCATTGTTATACATTAGTTCCAGTTATGCATATCTTTTTATGATGATGTTTTCTTTTGTGAGAGAAAGAGATATGTGGGTAAGGAGAGAGAGAGAGAGGCTTTTGTGTTTGAGTTGTTGTGGTACTTACACTCCTACATATACTTTCTATACTGTGATGGATAGGCCGATGGAGTCTAAGTGCCTTCGTCTCTCTTAACCCTTCCTCAATCTACCACACACAGCCAGTCTCTTCCCACTACACACTCACATTTTTCTTCAATTGGATCTCTCCGTGTGTGTGATGTTACTCTGCATACAAAGCAAAGCCAGTGAAAAAGGTCAGATGTCAAAAGGTTAGAAGAGAGAGAGTTTTTGTCCAAATTTCTGGGTGTATATCTGCTTTTGTGTATATGAAGTAACGGTGTTTTCGTTCTCGTCGAGTGTGGCTGGAAAGTGCCAAGAAGTTCTTTCTCGGAATGGATGAGACCTTCGTGGCCTGCCTGTAATTTTAGGAGAAATTGGTGTGAGGGAGAGAAAGTGTGACTGAATGCGGAAAGCATGAGACAAGTTGAAGAGATCTTTCCTCGCACTCTTCGAACGTGAGGGGAATCGTCATTTTATGATTTCGTCCGTTCCTACCAACGATGAATGAGACTCTCTCACTTTCTCCTTCGTCTCCACCAAACACTCTCCTTCCTCTCATGTCCAGTCTCATTTAATTTTCTTTAAAAACTCCGTCTTCACTACAAACTTGTCCTCTGCTCACACAGATTCCAATCAAATCTCAAACTTGGATCCCGTTACTCCCGCACATAATGAACTGAAAAGACTTCCTCGCTCTCTCTCTCCATACGGCCCAGCATCAACTATCATCAACATTCTAGATAACAATTCCCGTATAAAGAACTTCCCCGAAAGAATGTGTGCTCCTATACACATAACAGTCTTAGGCTACGTGTGTACTGTGTGATATGATAAGGTAGCCAGGATTGGAGCGCATAAGACAAAGGGACGCTCTGCAGGAAACGAGTTTCTTCTCGAGAAGAAAGTGTAAAATGTTGGTTCTATGCACCGAGAAGAGTTTCAATGCTCAAGTGTACTTTTACTGTGGGCCTGTAAAGAGGAGTGTATGTGTACAAACACACACACGGGTAAAATCTAGTTTTATATGCAAACGGAAGAGTTGAGACGAGCCGTGTGAGTCGGTGGTGGTGGTGCGAAAAGTGTGAAAGATTTTTTCTGCGGATAAAAAGAGGAGGAAGTAAAGTAAGAATGGATGGAGGAGTTTGTTAAATGTATTTGGAGAGTGGAGGCTGAAAGTGTCATTCGATTAGAATAAGAACAAGTTCAAAGATGATGAGGTTTTGGATCAAGTGCCATGTCAAGTTACACACAGTATATACGTATAGATATGTGTATACAGTATATGTATATGTATAGTGCGGATGATGGTGGTAAGTAGAGCTTTCTCCTTAGGAGTGCAGGCATGTGGGATGAGGAGGAAGCAGAGATTCAAAAGGTGCATTTCATTATAGGACGGATCTTTCATGGAGAAACGCAGAGGGAATGTGGAAGAAGTTTCCCTCATGCATGTCCAATGGAAGAGGGCCGAGGAAAGTGATGATGATGCTGATGGTAATGGTTCTTCTGCCTTGGCTCTCCCAGTCTACTACAATCAAACGGGATGATCACTAACCATCTCCAGAATACGAGACGACTGCTAGTCATCATGTTCGACCTCCTGCTTTACCTACACGTATGTGTGTGGTTGCATTTTGTTGTGTAATTCAATCCCGCACTGAATGGGTGTCTCTTGCTTTCACTCTCCAGGCTTATCTTTATCTCTCCTCCTCTGTAGTTATCTTTATAGTTAGTGTCCTCCCGTATATACACACACACACACGGTTACTCGTGGATATCCTCACCACCAGCACCACTGCCGTCCCATTATCATTCAGCAGAAACAATGGGGAGAGGTGGGTTGTTGGGATGGACGCGAGTTTAATGAAAGTATGTGTGAAGAGAATGAATGTGGATGAGAGACTACTACTACAGGTCCTACAGATCTGCTGGTACGTCACCCGAATACTTTCTCTCTTTTTATTGGGAGCATCATCATCGGAGGAAGAAGAGGAGGTCGGTGTGGCTGTGCGGATGGAGACTGGTTGGCCACGAATGACTAGTCCATGTGAGAGTTGATTTGGAATCCCTGAACGGAGAAAGTTAAGTTTGGCAAAGTTGTGTCATGATGAGGCAATCCACAGATCTGAAGGGTCGCGTAGTATCCTTCGGCCAAACTAAAAATGTGAGAGCAGAGGTGGATGTGTGTGAAGACTCCAACAACCTCCATCATGACTACACACACACACACACACACATTATTATTATTATCGACTTCTTTTGGAAGCGGAAAAACGGTCTCATAAACTAGTCTGGTGGTGAGAGGGAGGAAAGAAGGCAAAATTCGATCAAGCATTTCCCATATTTTAGAGAAAGGTTGACAGGAGCCGAGGAAGCCAAAACGAACCTTTTTCTCCACCCGTTTTGCCAACCCATTGAGTCTTCCTAGGCCAACGTGGACATTATTATTTCTAACACAACCCATTTCGCAGGTCGTACAATGGAGAATGTAGCATTGCAAAAATCACAGCAGGTCGTGATGGGAGAGAATCCCGATGTCCGTAGTCGTCCGCACCTTCAGCTACGCTGTAATCAGACAACCACATTCAAAGGGATTTGCTCTGTTTATTAATGTAGTCTAGTCCACAGAGGCCTCCTCGTCTAGTTGGTGACCAACGCTATTATTATTATAGACTCGTCTCTACACTCTCAAGTGGAGGTTGTGTAGGTGATTTTCGGGAATCATATTTGAACTGAAAAATGACGGGGAAAGTAAACCACACGGGATTTATGTAAAAGCTGGACTTTGTCAGTGCAATTCTTTTTACTTTCTTTTGTGGAAAGTTGCGATAAAGTAAGGAAAAGTAGGAAGGACAAGCCCACCACGACGATTCATAATAATTCCTCAAGGGTCGTAAAAAGAGAAAGTTTACCTTATTTCTCGTGTCTCTCTCCTTGAATAAAAGAAGAGGAGATAGTGCGAGGGAATTGAGAGCCACACGCGTTAGTTGTCTGTTATTACGACTACACTTGCATTCCCTATCCTCTGCCTATTGTACATGCACAACTTGACTAACTTCCCCTGTTCGGTCACTTTATTATTTCTTTCCTTCCTTCAATAACTTTGAGCAAAATTCTATTCCCAAAGAAAATGAAATTATCAAAATAAAAAACGACGTCCCTCCATTCCTATCGAATGTCAACGTATGCGGGAAATCTTTCCTCAAGAGCCAAAGAGAATATATCCCACCAGAGTTTTAAAGTAAACTTTCTTTTATGATTTCTCCGTTCGATGAAAGGAGCTTCCCCAGTGGTTTCCAACTCACCAAAATGACCAATTTCAAAATCAAATTATTATTTACTTTTCCCTTATTCTCTAAACTGTTGACTGTTAAAGCAGAAACCCTGGAGAGGAAACTTTGTTTCCATAAAATACTTTTTCTCCTCAGAAGTCTTCTTATGTCACAACACACACACACACACACACTTTTTGGTGAAAGAAATCATGTTGTGTGGATTGTGGAAACGAGTCACGCTTAACAACTTAAACATAGGGTGTCAACCACTTGATGTAGTGTCCTTTCTGATTGAGTGGTGTAGTGGCAGCCAAGCAGGAACAACAAATCATTCCATCCAGAATAATAAGCGAGAGAAATATCAAAGAATTCTGGTTGAGTCGTATGAAATGTGTGTGTGTGTGTGTTTGGCTTCCTCGGAATTGATTAAAACACCCGTTAGTGGGTAATACTGTGGGAAACACTCATTCCATGCATCATCTGTGGAGAACACGAAGGGCCCAGAGGGGTCCATTTATTTTTCATTTATTATTTACCTACGTTCCATCTAATAATAGATAAGACGGGGTAATCTCAATGGTTGTAGGAGTTAATAGGCTTTCTCTCTCTACTCACACACACACACACACCCACACTAACTCAATACGGAGAGAGGTAATAGAGTATTAATAATAATATGCGTGAAAGAAAAGCTTTCTCATATAACAAGTGAATGCATGTGGGGATAATAATCGTCTCAGATTCGTCCAGGTGATTAACCAAACGAGATTTTTGCATGCAGATGAGATATTGTGAGCTGGGGTACGTGAGGTAGCCCGTGAGCAGGTGAACGAGGTTGGCATCAAAGAAGTGAAACCGGATACGAGCAACAACCACCACTGCCGTAGCCCATATGCATTCATTAATTCGTACGAACGACCTATACGCTTATTGACTCACTCACACGAAAGCTTTTATTTGAAGTAATGATTGTTGAGCCTTTAACTTGGGCTGAAGGAAGGTTGGCTGGACGTGACACTTTTTCTTAGCAGAGAAATGTGTCGCAGAGTGAGATTTCTGACGTGAGGAAAGGACAAATTTCAAACATGTTCTGTATGAGCTTTCTTCAAAGGGAAACTTCCAAATGTCTACTCGTATGAAAGACTAGAGGATGACAACCATTATGTCCTGTGTGTGTGTGAGGAGTAAATGATGAGATGAAATGTGATGAGAATAGAAGGGTTCCTCCACCACCAATTCACCTTCACCTCGTCTCCTCAACCTTTCTTCCTTCCTCCTTTCCTCCAAATCCACCCTACCTACACACATCTATACAACACCATCGTATATATGCGATATACATATATCACACGGTCATCTTCTCCTACTTTATTTCACTCAACAGAACCTCACCACACGAACGACAGCTTCCATCATCCAACTAGACGTATGTGTGTGTGTCTGACTTATCCTCCACTCTCTGATGCTGCCTTACCTTATTATACACTTACATCCACACCTCCTCAATCTTCGCCCGTCTCTCAACATAATTCCCAAGCAAACATCCTCCACCATGCAAAATAATCCTTTAAAGTGAGTCTGCTGGGCTAACTGTAGACGCAGGAAAGAGTGCCCAGAGAAGCTTCAGAAAGAACGGATCTACGTCTGAAGTATTCAGTGGCTAAGCTCTTCCCAATAAATAGTTATTTTCCACTTAAATAATTCCAGATTAAGATTTCCTTCCTCCAACGTTTCCTTTTTCGGGAGACTGAACACACACGCAAAGAAGACTCATATTTCAATATGAATTTATAAGCAGCTTTGCTCAACCCTCTGTGTGTGTGAGTGTGTGTGTAGGCTGTGGGTTGCCGTAAAAAATACTGTCTCCTCTATTCATGAACCTCCATTTCCACACCAACACATCTTGTTATACAGCTTTGTTGGAATCCTCAGGTGTATTTGAAGTTTCGAGTTTTTGAATTTACTCAAAATTGGGCCGAAGGTCCAATTTGCCTTTGAGCTAACTGAAGATTGAAAGATCGAGTTCTTAGCCCACTTTCACCAGAGGAGAAACATGACGAGTGAATCAACGGGTGTTCATGAGTGAATTCGATATAACTTTCACTCACACGTGAAGATGAGGGATTTACTTCTCCATCTCAATTTTACTACAACTCCCCAAGATTCCGACAATTTTTGCTTAACTGCTCCTTCAAAACTCCAGAAATAAAAACTCCACGAAATAACGAGGTGCTTTCTCCTCACAACAACCATGTATAAAAATATAAATTCCCACATGTCTTCCATATATTCGTAATATTGGAAAGAGAGACTCCATAGAGAGAGAGAGAGAGTTTGCCGGAAGTGCGGATACAAAGACAATAGGGAACATTTGGGTGCGAGTGTGAGTAGAATATTGTGCGATTAGTGTTGGTTTAATAAATAACATAGTTTCGCAGAGGGACTGGTGCTATAGAGTGGAGTGTCACTGATAGTGTAAGATGCATAATAGGGAGGGAGAGAGGTTCTCTAGGCGTGGTGAGCTTATTCAGATGAAATGAGTTGGAAGTTTGAGTGGAGAAAGTCTTGGAGGAGGTTGTGCGGAGACTGTGGAGAGTGAGTAGGTTGGTGGTTTTGGCTGTGTCCAACCTTCCTTCACTGTCCGTGACAGATGCATCCGTTGGCAACAGATCGCTCTAATGATCCAACTTCGAACAGGAATTTCCTCTTCTTTGACTCACCACACAGATATTGTGTGTGTGGAGCTTTCTCCAAATGGCAGCAGACGAAGAAGAAGACCCACCACCACCAGCAGGACTTTCAGGACCAACTGCAATCTTCCCTCCGCCGTCCCGTCATTAGTCTCACTTCCCTTTAATCAGCACTCGTTCCACGACCAAACGAACCAGAACACCAACTCGTAACTCCCACATGATACTAACCTTCTTTTTTAATAATATCGACGACGACGACGCTCCTCTAACTAACTTACTAACTTACTTCTCCTCCGCCCTCATCATTGTTTCCTTTTTCATTACATCATCTCTCCCAAATAAAAACTTCTACAAACTCAACACACTCCTCTTGTTGTTCCACCAAATGAACGCCAATATGACAAAAGCATTTCTGCAAACACAATAAAAATTTTATTCATTTTCTTCCTCAAATTTCATTCTCAATTCTCCTCTGAGTATTGCTTTCATTTGTACAAACGTCGTGTCATCTCGCACGGTAATTTGATATTTCTCCATTTTTGTCAACACACACTATACTCTGTGCAAGTCTGTACAGTATAGCTAGCTATATAGTTGTATATTCGCGTGTCAAAAGTCGGGTGTCAAATTTGAACGGAGTAGTGAGTTTGTCTTTCCGAAATCATTTCACACATGGTAGTAAAACAGCAGTTAAATGGAACTACTTTAGCAGAACTGGTAACAATATGCAGAACACTGAATGTGCAATGAGACTCTGTGAGACACGCGATGTTGTATACTCACACGAACTACACACACAGATTCTCATCCTGCATTTCCTATGAAGTCTAAAGTTCCCGTATTTTATTAAAATAATCGTAAAAACATCTTCTTGTCTTGTACTGTGTGCGTACCAACGGAAATGTGACTCCTGATTTCCCTTGCATATGTATGAGTTCAAAATACAACGCTCTTTCATCTCTACTTGGCTTATTGTGCTGTAAAGTGCTGGCACTTTTAATAATCCTTCCAATTGTGTGATTCCTCAAGTTTCTAACATTGATATAAACGACACACACACTCTCTGTATATCCTCTCCTATCCATTTCATCTATTGACTCTACACTCAAAACTTTGCTGTGTCTCGTTTGTTAATAAAACTTTGGCTCCAATCTGTGCGCTTCATCTTCTAGTCGTAATACCATAATATGAAAGTGTACAGAGCTGACAGTCACAACTTCACTCGTTTAAACTACCAATTTTCTTTTAGTCGTTCCACAGGAGTGTATCCACGTATGTATATAGTAAGTAGAAAGCGTATCAAACAATAATTGAATGAAAGAATGAATAGTTTCGACTTTCGAGAGAGTTTGGAGAAGGATATATAGATAATTTGTGAGTATATCTGTGTATAGGGAGATGAGGAGTGTGGTGGTGAGGAGTAAGTAAGCCTCAAATTGTAAAATGAAGGAAGGAGAAAGTAAGTACGTGTATCCATTGCACAAAGTCATTCCACACTCATTTACAATACAAACTACTTCCTTCATTACTCTTTGAAGTCCATTAGGGTCTCTCGCTCCCTCCACCCTCCCTATTACTTGCTTATTAGTCCTCAAACTTTCTCTCTCGCATTCCATTTCCTCAAAAGTCCGACTGATACTTATCAGAGAGTCGTGTGGCCGTTTGACTGTAGGGTGGGTTGGTACTTACCCAACTACTTCTTCTTCTTCTTCTTCTCCATGTAACATATGCATTTAAAAGCCTCGCTCGCTCGTCTCCTCCAAAGACCACCACCACTACTTTTTCATTTCCTCGGGACAACGTTCCTCCAGAACAAAACTTTCTCTCCTACCCAACTTTTGAATCAAATCATCTTACACACACACACACTCCAGTTATGAAGCATAACACAACTTGACACAATTTAATTTACGAATCAAAGGAGAGTCTTCGTACAAAGGGTATATATATATATATATATAAATATAAGTGCCATACTGTAAAAGGCTATAGTAAATGTAAAAGGCATTCACACACTCACGCAAATACACAAGACCTGCCAATAATGCTACACGATGACATCTAATGAAATGGGCTGGTGATGAAGTTTGAAAGATTTGAAACCACAGCCATTACACGAATTGCTGTGTGTGTACGACAATTTTAATTAAAATAGCTGAAGTGGTGAACATGAGGTTTGGAGTTTTCAGGTAAAACGCCGCGAGTTGCTGGAGGCAGTGAAAGCACAGGCAACACGTCAAGTATTCAAAGTTAAGAGTAACAAATGGGAAATAAGCGTGCAAGGAAAAGGAAAAAAACTTTCCCAGTCCGAGTAAATCCGTCAAGAAACAAGTCTGTACATTCTACATAAATCCTCTCGTGCTACCCTCCATACTTTTTCCCATAGTTATCCACACTCACTCTGGGTGACACAGATTTGTGTCAAGCAACGGACATTATTATTATGAGTGTCGCGATTGCTCCCTCGCTTGTCTCTTTCATATGTGTGTGTGTGTGTGTCTAACAAAATCTACTTTTCTCCTCAAGAAGAAGGTGAAGGTTCCTAATATATAAATGCTTTCTACTGCTCCGCTATTATTAGACTCGAGCGAGGTGAGAGTAGTTGTAGTAATATAGTAGCTACATACTTTGTCATGTGTGCATGTGTTTGTGTGCTTTTACTTTGTTTACTCTTGTAATTTAGCGTGGAAAGCAGTAAAACAAAAAATACACACCACGAACTGTTACTTACTTCATACTTGCGAAGAGGGACTCTGTGTTTGTACTACGGTGTACGCGTCCCTATATGATTCGTGTATAGATGTGCTGCACCTACCAAACTCATGAGTGGAATCACGAAAGAAGAAAGGCCAATCTTTCGTTGATTCGTTGTTACATTTATTGCCTGGCTCTCTCCGAACAGAACAACCAGAAAGGAAGGAGAGAAAGAGTGAAAGAAACGAAATTCGAAGAAATTTTAAGGTTTGTCACTCACGAACTTTCGACTCTACCTGTGGTGATACAGTATGTGTGTGTGTGTGTGTGGATCATTCATCATTGAAGGAGAGCAAAAAGTATGAGGAGGTAGTGCGTTAAAATGAAAAGTTTTCTGAATAGAAGTATAAGTTAGTCGTTACTATATATATACTATATACATACTAACGTACACAGAAATGTATATACAAATGTAAAAGGCGAAAGAATAAAGCTTTTGAGGGGAATTTGTGTGCAAGAAAAATGTTTGTGAAAGTTGTCGAGAGGGAGAGTAGATAAAGTTGGCTAACCCCCTTGACATGTAATAATCTCATAATCCGATTAAACCAAATATTAAATCCACATTTTCATTCTGACACATGCAAAAACTTTCCCTACTTTCTCCCACCACCGTAGGCAGGCTACGCTGCCTGCCACTGATACTATTGGTATTTGAGAAAACTTTCCTTGGGCTGCTGGTAGTCTACTCGGTAAACCCTCAGCAGTGTTTGTAATGGTGGAGATTTAAGATTCGAGTCAAGACCAACTCTTCCTGTGCGGAGAAGTATTCATGATGAACTTGAAGAGGGAGAGAGAGCCAAGAATAGCAGCAGGAGATCTTACGTCTCCACAGGCATTGCAGGCTGCTCTCCTGAATTATGAGAACTGACTTTCTTCATAGTTTCTTCTGAGCCGTGAGCTTTCAGCTGAAAAATAAATTATTCCCGTGTTTCTGACCCCGTCCTGCTTCCACCACCATACGTATATATGCATACAGTTAGTTCGCTGCTGGGTGAGAGGAAATTTCTAAGAAATAGTTTTTGAAAATAAGAACACTTTAGAGTTTTTCTCTAAGGTTCTTCTAATAAGAAGAAGGAGAAGTAAGTACACTTCTTCAAAGAACTGTCGACGGCATGTAGTTGAAGGGGGACTCTCAGCGTCTCTACTCCATACACGGGAAGTTAAAAGAATCAGAATTTCATTAGCAGAGGAGAAATGGGTGAATAGAGGGTGTACTTAATTAATTAAAGAGCATTATAAGGCATATACGGTCATACGGAGGAAGGAAGGAGGTTAAAGTGCAAGTAAAACAAATGTTCTTGATTAATTAATTAAGTCATGGTGAGGGAAGTAATAGTGTGCCCCGAGGAATGATATGAGAACAAAATGAATTGCACTTGTGCGGTAGTCCTTCGTGTACACTTTTAATTTTGTGCTTTGCTTTCTTCCGACAGAATTTGCATAACATTTGAAGGACTGCGAGACTGCCCATTTCGAATATGATGATAA
Organism: Isotomurus maculatus; assembly: GCA_034696585.1. Classification (NCBI taxonomy): domain Eukaryota; kingdom Metazoa; phylum Arthropoda; class Collembola; order Entomobryomorpha; family Isotomidae; genus Isotomurus; species Isotomurus maculatus. Next base: position 32,731 of record JAQGAC010000112.1, on the reverse strand, counting down.
GACTTGAGTCTTGTGAAATCTAAGGTTAAAATTGCTTTGAGTAAAGTAGGAACGAGTCACAAAAGGTAAGGAATAAGTCTCAGAAGGGCTCTTCAGGCTCAATCATCAAGTCTTAGTAGTTTTATGCACGAAATATCTTCGAGTGTCGTGAGACAGAAAGGGAGGAATCCATGGCAAATGGATTCTCTCGCACACACAAGGCTCCTATCTTCCCACTTTCTCTTAAAAGTTATGGCGGAGTTATGTAAAGTTATGTTGGAAAGTGTCATAATAATAATGAGGATGATAACAACATATGTACGGAGGAGTCTGTGGGGAAAGGAGTGAGGGAGAAGGAGTGCCAACTGCAATCAGGACTTTTGCTTGAAGAGATGGGAAATTAGAGGAAGAGTGTCGAAGAGACGCGCTGAGGTCAGGAGAGTGGTGAGAAGTCTGTCGGTGTTCTCACCACACGTAGCTCCGAACTGGAGTAATGACTTAACATTAACAAGTACGAAAAAACTCATCTTCTTGTCTGTGGAGCAATAATGATGGTTTCCTTCGGCCGAGTGGTTTATGTACAGAGGAAAGAACTTATCATACATGAATGTTAAAGACGAGTAAGGAGATGAAGTAGGACTCTGTACGGAGAAGACTGCGCGGGTATTTCCCACTTTTGAGGACTCCTTCAGGCAATAAAAGTACATTTTTATTGGAATGATTTACACTTAAGATTCTGATTGAATGGGAGTTTTTATAGCGCCCGTTCCTCACACGGTCTTTAATGCATAAACCATTAAGACGACGGCAGTTGTATCTTCAAGAGACTAGCGTCGTAACTATGAGTCTCTAGAGACGATAGAGAACGCGAATTTACTCATGCCAGAAATATTATTATGACCGACTCGATATACAACTACGCTACCCATCGTTCTCCCTCTCTCTGGTCTTTTACACATTTTTTAAAAAAGAAATAACATGTTATTACATTATTATCGTGTTCCCATACTCAATGCTACAAGGCACAAAAATATGTTACTCATCTATTAAAAACAAGCTCACTTTTGGTGAAAGCAATTTCGTTCTCTACTTTGTAATAACAGGGGAAAGTCGTGTTCCATGCCATTTTCTTAGTTGCTTTAAGAGATAACTTCCCTAACTCGCGAAATAAAAAATGAAATAAAAAGTGTTTAACAAAGTATATACACATGTTGTTCCACTTCATCGTGTGGCTCCCAAGATCGCCGATATATTTTCATAGGAAATCACTTTGGTCCAAAAACCCAACCACCAGCATTTTCTTTATTTATGAGAGGTTTCTCCGTGTCTCGTTAAAAAATGCACATAGTAATAAGAATAACCAAGTAAAGAGAAACTACTTCTCTCTCTCTCTCGGTTCAGAGGCAATTCACGCTTGGCTCATGTAGATAAGCGCGTGAGGAAATTAAGTGCCAATATTTTCTCAACTCTCATTTACACTTTGTGTCACTTTCCATTACTGGAGACAGCGGAGGAATTACACTGCGAGAGAACTTTCTGTCCCTTCGCTGTCCATTGTTTGTGGTTAGTTTGCCCATTCTCCTTGTTGTCACTGAATTGGCTTCAAAAGAACTTTTAATGGTTTGGAGAAAACTTGAATTCAAATGAAGAAATAGATGGACAAAGAGGGAAACTGTGGGGCCGTTCTAGGAGGGAAAGATTCCCATCTTCGTGTAAATTTGCTTCCTTTCCAAGTGAAACAAAGTGAAGAAGATTTCATTACATGAAATCCTCAGACGGGAGTGAATGTATAGTTAGTCACTCAGTCAAGAAGTAGGAGAGTGAGGTTTGTTGTACTTTATTTGCCCCTGCGAAATACAAATTCAACTGTATATCTTTTGTCAACCTACGGTGAAAGTAGCATATTCTGTAGTATACACGGAGTAGACTACTTTCTCCAGTAGGAGAGTATGTGTGTGCTACCATTTATAGATAAACTTTGTTGTTGCGAGAATTTGAGGATGAGACCGGTGGGGATTGGTTAGAAGAGGAGCTCAAGTCTCTCTCTCTCAGAGTTGTAAATATTTCAAAACTTTCTCCGGAATCAAACAATCCCTTATAGGGGAAGGTTGCTTAGCCAGTCTGCCTGTGGTTGCTTCATCGTTCTCTTTCATTGAGGGAAGGCAATCTACATATTATGACCACCGCTACTGCCACCGCGTAACTAAACAGACACTGTATTATTACACTCTATCTCCCAACTCACACTCTTCCCGCAGAATTCAGATTTTATCTTTCAATAGGAAGTAGAGGGAGAGTGTACAGGGAGAAGGAACTTTTTTGAATTATTTTTAAAGAAGGACGGAGGAAGCACACATACACACACGACTAACGACGACGGTCGTACAGAAGACGGAAAGAAGATTGCCTTTTCGGTATTTCCATGAATGTGTATGTATGTCCTTACTGATATTGAAAATGTGTCCTCCTTGGCGGAGGGTAAACAGTATAACGACTTAGTAAAGTGTAAGTCAGACTTTTGGGAAGGAGAAAGGCACTTTAGTTGGTCTTGTCCCTTTGATCTCCCTTCCTCCTTGTGTGCCTTGTCCCTTTTCCTCTTCATGCACAATTCATCCGAACAACTGTGCCGTCTTCTTCGTTATTGTTGTAGTGTAGGGAGACCCCCGTAAATGTTATTCTACAAGTGCCTTTCTTCCACTAACCTATCAAAACACGCGGAGTATACTTGTGAGTAATGTAAATGCATTGAATGTCCTCCCCATCATTCCTATGTTTTGTCATTTTTTCCCATTAACTTACTCTCTCCTCTCTCCTGAATTCTAATACACAGCCTCAATATCCTTCGTCTTCATGACCAACTTAATTTTACAAGTCTCCTTCATCCATTATTCCCTCAAGACTCTCTCCTCTATTAATTTCTCCTCCATTCAACCATCATTTCAAATATTTGGTGAAAGCATTACGATTACATCAACTGCACACCACTTTTTACTGAATTTAATTCGAAGCATTCTTACTTTTTTCTAAGCATGAAAGACTCCTTATTTTCATTGCTACTCGTTCAATTACATTGTTACTTTACTGTTACTTGGCCATGTCGTTCCCGGAGAAACTATACTCTCTCTACTCTGGGTGTATATATAGAACCCTGTTATATTAATAGGGCCTATACTTACTCCTATACTACTGCTTCTAACTCTCTGAAGCACAACGAGAAGTAACATCATCTTCTTATCTTCAAGGATCATACCGTCATTCGTCCTGCTTGATAAAAAGCCCCAAATCTACAAAGACCAGAGTTAGTCAAAGAGAGACGTTTTATTTCCTTGCTTTCCTTTACACAACAAAAGAAGGGAATATATATACGAGACAAGTACATAACTCCATTCACTTTTATTATTGCTCAATTTTTTCCTTTACTCCCTCCACATGTGAGATATAACCCTAACAGCAAACTACAAAGTTGAAAACGAATAAGCTGTAAAATAAAATCTCTGCTTCAGCCCTCGTTTTCAGAAAACTTGTATTATGCAAGTATTTCTTTTGCTTTTTTTTCTGTTTCCAACTCCAAAATGGATGCGATAGAATGAGGAATAAGACACATTCAACAATCCAACGTTATTTGTGAGGACAAACAAGCGTGTGGGAAGCTGTAAGTCTACTAATCTAGAAATATACTTCAGGCTTGGACAAATAAATGGCGTAGGCGATGAAGTAGCTAATGCATTTTATACTTTTGATCCCCTGTGCTGTAAAAAAGCCTGAGTGGTCAGAAAACGAGAAGATATCGAATGTTCATTGGAGCTTGGTTCCTTCTTTCTGGAAATCCAAATGTGTTTGCATGTGCCTCAAAAAGGCTTAAGTGTTTATTGGACTTATTTCCAAGTTTGCTTAGATTTACGAAGGAGAGAGAGACTGTGTGCTCACTGTGTTCTCGTCTAGAGGAAAGGAGAAAGAAAGTAGCAATTTTCGCGTGGCCTTACTTAACATAGGGAGAGTGTAGAGTTAAATAAAAATGAGTTACGCACGAGACTGAGGAACAGCAGGAACCGAATAACTCTTTCCAATAAATCACACGGAGTTGCTTAATTGCAATTTATTATATTGCCTTTTCCGTTCTTTCCAAGTTATGCGATGGAATGAGTACGTGTAGCTGCTTGGTGTTCGGTCGCTCCAGAGAAGCGTTTAAACCCTCCGACATTCGGATATTCCAGGAGCCAGGAGTCTGGCTACAGAAGAAGCAGGGGAGCGAGAGTTGCTCCGGAGTTTGGGTATGAAGTTGTTGTGCGAAGGAATTTTATAATTTATCCTTATCATAATAATGACTTGGGAGACGAAGAGGGAGGTGAGGAAAAAGCATAAGCAACAGCAGCAGGAACAACAAGGGCAATTTAGTGTAGTAAGTTAATACAGCCACTGTGGGAATACTTGTTCTTCTTCTTCCTTTAAGCTCCAGGGCATTGTTAGGCTGAATAGGAAGACCATAAGCATCTCTCCCACTTTCCCTCAGGGTAAAAGTCACTATTTCTTCTACCTTCCTTCCTTCCTCCCTGCCTCTCTTATCATACGGCCTATCAATAATGCTCCACGCTTACCCTTTCTTCAATTTCCTACATCAACTACCAACGTTCCCTTCCTCCTTAACTCCATCCTTTCCACGAGACACAGAGAAAGCAATCATGCTCTCTGCTTTACTATAACACAAACTCACGTCGCAGTTTTTTAGGCCTCCAGTGCCCTACTCACTCTTAATTAAAATCAAACGTTGTTGCTTCGCTTATTAAACTCAGCCCATTCAAATTGTATGCAGACACGCTTTATGCAAAGCTTCAAAGCTCTCAAATGTCCCAGGCTGCAGCTACTGCAGCAGCAGCAACTATGCCTGCACTAATTGTAAAAGGACATGCCAATATGAATGTGGGCCTGGTGCTGGCCCAATAGATTTCAAAGTATTTGCCTCATCAAAGATTTTGTTGGTGTAAAGTTGGTTCTTTTATCCAGGGGACTTGAGGCTGTGGAGGTTGTGTGTCTAAATGGCCCAGGACGCGACATTGTTCAGACTTGTCTCAGTTGGTTTCTTCTTAGTCGTTTAAAGTGGAAGTAAGGATAAGTTAGGTACTTTACTTTCACAATGACTGAGCTCAAAGCTTACATTATTATTATTACTCTTACTTCCACACTTACTCGGTTACACTTCCACTCATTTGTTCTCCGTCTTCGTCTCCCCCATCCTCTCGTGTTCCGTAATGAGAAAAACTAAGTTTGGAAATAAAATAACCCATATAGTGATGATGACCTACCCGGCTCCATTTCATAATGAGTCTTCACCATTAAGTCACACAAAATGTTACGTAAATTATTCCCAACTGCTCGTCTAATACTTTAAAATAGCTGCTCCTCCATTTCTTCTCCCCTACCAATTCAGACTTATTTTCGAAATCACCAACATACGCGAGACATTAGTGGAAGAAGCAGGAGTCGTAGAGACCATTTGTGGTTTGTATCACTGGACGACACTGTCTGATTATTGGGCTGATGTTTGTATTACATGTTTAAGGTTTTTTTGAGCTGTGAGATCAAACGAGGGGAGGAGGAGGATTCAGCGGAAGGCAGCTTTATTCCATATGAGACACAGCATATGAGAGAGAGTGGCGCTTATTAGAGAAGAGTAGGAGTGGTTGGAAGTCTGTTTAAAATCCTACGAACCACGGACACCATTATTACTCAGCTCTTCGGATCATTCCATTTCCAACTTTCTCTTTCTTTTCTGCGTTTTTGAGTCTTCTCAGAAGTTTGTCCATTTGCTTAATCCACTGCTGCTGCTGGTGGGATTGGAGCGTTAGTACGTAGCCTATATACGCAGGCACTTATTCAGCAGAGCTTTGGTGTTGGGACATTTGAAGAAGCGTGTTGGAGTTGTGTGGAGGGAATGAATTCCATCGAAGAGATTGGAGAGAAGGCATAAATGGTCACTGGATTGAGCTCATAAATGCAAATGGGAGGCTGGAAGAAGGAGAGTGTGATGAGTGGATTGTTCTCATTTGGGCCATTTAGGAAGATGAGACTTTCTCCCTCGACTCTCCTCGCCTTCTCCCTTCGCTCTCTACGTGTGCATTAAAAGTCTGCCGTAGAAACTTCACTGAAAACACACACACACACATGGAGGAAGGCAGGAGGAGAAATAAAGGCTCTTTAGAGTCACTAATAATCATAAAAAGAAAGCGTGGATTTGTAAGGGACCTTCTTGTGTCTCTGCATCATCCTTCTCGTCATCATCACAGTCATCATCATCATCAGCACTTTTGGACTCTCTTCCCACAAGAGGCCTATTTTTACAAGACGTTCACTACCAAACTAATCATATTCATTCAGTCTACAACACAATCACATGTCCACCAGACCATCTTCCTCTTCTGTCGTCATCATCCGTCCTCCCACACATTCACCTCTTGCCAACATGCATAATATATGTAATCCTTCAGTTAGGCAAGTCTTATTCAAACTAATTGGTCATCCAAACGTAACTCTGGATTTCATCCTTTCTTCCCCGTTGCATGGGAACCACTTGAAGACCACTCGCCCACACAGCGTTGCGTCAAAAACGATCAAATGTCTTTGTGGATGCAACAGCAGCCGCAGTTTCTTTCACCTGGAAAAATTACGACGCAAAGCTGGAAGAATCATTGCCTCTTTAGATGAAAAAGGTATCCTATGGAAATCAATCCAGTTCCTTTGGTTCGTTTTGCAAATTCACATCGTCCAATAATCATCCACGTCTATCAGGGAATGCTCATTGGCGTTTGGCGCAAGAACAGGTTTAAAATAGGACCTTAGAATTATTTAGTGTAGAACATTTGAAGATTACTTTTGTTCAGGTCTTTCGCTGTGCAAATCAGAGAAAATATTGTGTGTTTTCGTTCAGTTTTGTCATGAGTGAGTGAACGATTGATCACTAAGGTTGTGTTAGGTATGCAAAGAGAGAGAGAGAGAATCGCAAGCCGAAAGGATGTGTCTTTTCTCACATGTTACTTTGCTCATTGCTAATAAAGTTAAATTTTCGTGGAAGCAGACGGAGTCCCGGAGAGTCGTATTTCGAATGTGGTTCGATCGAGAGGAGAGTCGCTTGCTTATTAGAAAAATGTTGGATTTGTGCGGAAGAAGTGAGGAAGCTGAAAGGAGCCTTTCTCTCGTCGGAGGGGAAGTATAAGATGACGTATAGTGTAATTTTTGAAAGAGAGGAATGCGTTGTGTAGCATTTGGAAGTAGTTGTGTCAGAAGAATTTACGAGAAAGCTTAAACTACTGTGAGAGAAATGAAAGGAAGAATTATACACATGAAGAAAGCTCTTTGTACATGTGTGGATTGGACTTTAAGCATACAAAAGATTTTCTTGTGCGCAAAAAGAAAGATTTTTTTCGTGGAATTCCCTCTGCTGACTGACTGTGTGTGTGTGTGTGATGGCTAATAGTGAGAGTGCAGTGGGATGGTGGAAAGTCTGAGGGATGTAATGCTCACAATAATGCTCGTTTTAAAGAGAGCGATAGAGTTCTTTTTAATGCGTTCGTCTGTACGGAACGAATTAAATGGGAAAAGGCACCACCAACCACCACTGCCGCTGCTTCCAAAAGTCTTTCAAGTCTTTCTTCGGGTGTTTGTGTGTGTGTGAGTGTGTGTGTATTTATATATACGCCCTGTGTGTGTATGTGTGTGTGTGTGGGAGCCAGTTGGACTTAAGAGGCGCAGCCAGCAGTCATCTCGCGAAATCTTTTTGTCATTAGGATGGAGGAATCCACTCAAGTGGAAATGATACTGCTCCACACACAAGCAAAGGGAAAGTCTGGAGGAAAAGACTTGTGAAGGAGAACAACGAGACAGCTTTCTGAAATATCATTTTGACTCTGCAAGTCTTCTTCTCTCCCATGACTTCTCAAATGACTTCTCCGGTCCAAAGTCCCTTCCAGATTAATGTTCTTTTCAAGTGCCATGTTCTTACGTTGTACGTCCTCCACTCGCCTCGCTCTGTATCGAATATCGAGGCTTCTCCTCCTCTTAACTACGCTTTCTCTCCCATTTCAACCCGTAATTAAATTACATTTACGGCCGAATTAAGGAATAAATAGTTGAATTTCAAATTACACTTGTCAAGCAAAAGTTCCTCCTAACTACCGCATGTGCAAGCAGAGAGTCTTAAGCCGTAAGTAACGACATTATGGAGGCTTCAAAGTAAATATGTTTGGGCGAAATTACTTCTCCAATAAGGAAGTTTGAGAGGAGCTCACCACACCTGGCAGCCGCCAAGATATTCTGGGAATTAAGGGAAAGTATGAGTATAAGTTGGCCTGTGTAAAACACAAGTCGTTTTGTCATTCACTCACCTAATTGAGATTTGAAAGTAGTGGCGCACACACACACACACACATGCGGATATTGGATGGATGTGCTTTGGTGGATATTAGATATTCTGGTGCGGGATGACACACGTCTGGAGATAAGTTGGAATAAGTTTGGGTGAGCCATGTTTAGAGTAGCAAGTAGCGAGAGGGTAAAGAGTTAGCTGGCAATCAAGACTCAACCTCATTCATTCCATCATTCATGTACGCATTACATTGTGATGAAGATAAGGAGAGGAGTAAGTCAAAAGTTAGGAGAAGTGGCATGGCTCATCTCCCTGACATGACATAATGATCACATCACGATGATCCTCTTCATTTCCCATCTCTTCTCTCGAGAGACGAGAAGACACTCGCAACCAGACAGACGTGATTTATGTAGACGAAGATTACTTTTGGGCCACATTGCACACAGTTCACTTATATAATAATAATACCCTCCTCCATACCTTCCAAGGGTGCCCATTACACTTTCACCATCCAACCTTCCTATACCCTCACACACACACATTTGATCTCTTCCGCTCCATTCTCATATACATACATAGTCATATATATGTATGTATGATTCCTATCTCCAAAATAAATGTTACTTCAATAGTAGTGACTTCATCCCATCGCTCCAGGTGAGAAACCCGTCCACGCAGAGGAATCATCTTCCTACTAGACGTTATTCTACATCCATCTGCTGTGTATCGGGTTATTCATGAAGTATTCAAAATCAATATTATGTATGACAAATGCCACCCAACTGCACATCCTTCCTATCTTTTGTTCCGTCTCGAATTTCGAAGCCCTGCAGAAACTACTTTCTCCTCGAGGAGTAGGAACTACGGATCACGGACAATCTCAATGGGTAAGACTAAATGTCCCTAATGTTGTGTTGCGACACATTCAAGGAAACTTATGCTTTCTCCTCTGCATGAAGTTCGAAGGAAGGCAGAATCATAGCTCCACTGTGCGTGAAGCCATTTGCATCTCTGTGTGAAGTTGGGTACGAAATCTGTCCATTTACGGAAAGAGGTAGAAGATCAGAAAGGGTGTAGAATTCGATTGTTTAGACGTCAAAGTGAGTTGGCTTGAAAAAATGTTTTGGGGCGAACAGGAGGAGAGGAAGCAATAAGAGTTCAAGTGTAAAGTTGGGTTTGAATGAGAGACAACCTTGTGGGGTTTTAATAAGGAAGGTAGTTTCGACGGTAGAATTGAGGGACGTACTGATGATGCTCTTCTAGTCTGTCAGGAATCTCAGGAGTGATAAGAGTGAAGTATCCCTGTCACAAGCATCAAAGGAAAAGTTGAACTCATCGGAAAGGCACGTGAAAAAGATGAGCGTTACGAAGTATAGTGGGAGATTAAATATGTCTGGACGAAGATGATGCTGCATCCTTCCTCAATCCGGAAAAGTTAGGAGAGAGAGCGAAAGCGAACTGTTTGCTGTGCTTATCGATTTGCGCCAGAGGGAAAACAATTGCTACTTTCAACTTTTCACTCTCCTCTATTTTGATTATTACCTTCGAAATTCCATCTTTCATCTCTGTCTCCCAGAAATTCATTATTATTACTACGGAAATAATTCCACACCAAGATGGAACGGTGCTAGTTGTGTGGGTTGATAAGCCCTTCCAGTCTATCAATCCCCGTGTGTCTATTGCCTGTCATGCATCATTTCCCTTCAGCTATTTATTCAAAAGAAACCTGGAAACAAATCACTCGTTTTTGACTTACCTGACGGCAAATACTTGAGTTGTTTTCCCACTACAGCTTCCCGATTAAAACGATATGGCACACAAAACAATCTGCATACACTCGATACACATGCTAAAAGCGAGGAGGAATGCTGGTTGTCATATTCACAGAGAAGGGTGATGGATGAATGAATGAGCAATAAGGGATGAGGTGCAATTTTATATCCTTTGTGTTATTCACAGAGAGACCACTTTCACTTTTATTTTCATATACAACAATTGCGTCATTTACTACGGATGAATAACTTGCTCCAAACTCGCAACAAGGAACTCTCAACTTCAACTAGATAGAATACTATGGAATTCCGTTACTTCATAACACCTAATGGAATGTTACTTTGTATCATCTTTAATTTTTACTGTAGGATTCAACAAAGACCTATGGTACTTAATAAAACATCCTAGTATACTTTACGGCATCGCAGTTCGATACACTACCGTATGTAGTTTTTTAACAACATCATAAATATAGACTACGTGTGTGTGATATTTGATATTTACTATTTTTCACCAGAGAGTATTAATTGATTTTGTGATGTATCACTGCAGTGGAACTAGTTAAAATTTTACTTGTGAATGACTTTGTGGGATATTTTATTCCGCTCAAGTTCCTCTTATTTGTCTGTTGTGCTCGAGGAACGACGAGGACTCTGTGTGGAATGTGTGGTTAGTTTTATTTGACTTACAGAAAAGATTAAAGTTAATACTGAACGATGTAATGACGCCCTATAAGGATCAATAGATAATATACATATATTAAATACATATATACATATCCATTGAACGATAGATTCATATTTATGATGTGTGTGTAATAAAGAAGATGAATGAAGAAGTATTTAATATGCACAGTACCCTTTGACGAATGACGAGAGACACACACGAACGAGGCAAACTGAAAACTCACAGAATTTTTAACCGTGAGCTGAAATACGTGGCATCATATGCATCGAATAAAATGAAAAAAGAGAGAACTGCAAATAAATATGTAAAGTAATAGTGAATGACAAATAATAAATAATCATATTATTATTGCATAAATTGATGTTGCCAAACAAAAGGAGTAAATAAAGAATCGTTCACATTCACAAATCATTGTATGCTACATAGGACAAATAATTAGAAGAGGATTCAAGTAACAATAAAACAATTTAAGTAATAATAATAATTCCTATGAATAAATGTAATTAAAACACACATAATAATAATAATTAAATCAATTTAAATGAATCAAACTTGACTTTCTTGCATTGGTGCATAATAACACACACGTGCCAAGAAACTACATAAATGTATGTACAAAAAAACCTCGTGTTGCTGTGTGTAGCATTAAATCGGCTTACCTTTTCCTTCTGTCCCGGCCTTCAATAAATTTTTACTTAATAGTAAATACGAAATATAATATTTATGTAGTCAACAACGATTTACTGGTAGCTCCCACGACAAGCGACTTACAAGCGCTTGACGACCGTCTCAAAGAAAACCATTAGAAATCAGAATATAGTGAACTTTAATTAGGTAGGGGCGAATAATAATGATTTTTACGAAAATATTCTGCTGTGTATGAAAATGATGGAGATATACTATACGTAATGCCTGTATACCAAGTGTTTACTCCTATAAGTACGTGAATAAAATTAGCTTGATTAGTTGCAAGTATTTCATTACTGTATCTTCTACTGTTTAATACTTTTACGGCCTTGTCAGCATGTTCAATCATAATCACACCTCACAACGATAGAAAGATTCCTTACCTACATTTCGATCACTTTTTCCGGAATTATTGGAATCATCATTTAAAATGATTAACACGACGTTAGTCACGGTAGAAATCATAAAAATTTAACGGTTATCTCATCTTGCCCCTCACGTCGACTAGATTCCTTTGAAAAGTTTCAATTACTCAAGTTTGTATCCTTTAATATCTATTGAGAAATGCAAATTTCCGAAAACTTTGAAGGAAGATCCACGAAACTTTAAGGAACTTTTAGAAAAACAAATTTCCGTATTGTCTTAGAAGATGGTAGAAAGGAGTAGATTAATATTCGGGTTTGGGAATCATAAATACTGTAGGAGGGTAATTTTGTCACTATAAATGGGTAGGTAGATAACATGAGAATGAGTTACCTGGATGACTAGGCGTGCATCAAGATTACAGGGACTATTGAGTACGGAGAATTAATTGCGTATGGAGAGAGAGAGAGAGAGAGGTGAATACACGAGAGGTTGGTTGGAGGCAGTTAAGAGGGTACACAGTTACACAGCAACAAATGTTTTAGAATTTTGAGGCTAGGCAGCTTTATTAGGAATGAATTTTTGAGATTTCGGTTAAATGAAACAAATCGTGTATAGTATATTTTAGTAGTTAGATAACACCACAATCAAATAGCGAAACGCTTAATTAATTTTACACTCATTTTATTAAGTTTATAAGAAGGGGTTAAGTAAGCAAGCAACTAACAAGAATTCATTAACCTTTAAATTATTTCACTACTCTAAAAACTCATTAACTCTTATAGTGTCGTGTAATTAGTAACTAATGTTCAATTTTAATTAAACGTACCTTTGCTAAGCTACAAACTACAAGAGAACAAGATAACTTGATGAATACATTAAACTGCATAATATGCTATAAGTTATATGAAGTTTAACTAATGGGTAACACTGTTCTTCAACTACGAAGGAGACGATAACGTGGATTATGGTGGGGACACTGCATAGAGAAACTTATTATGAATCTTCAATTGCTTCTGATAACACTAAAGCATTACACAAATTACTGAGACACACAAACCCATGTGACAATTAAGGTATTTAACAATTATTACTTCTACAATGCAAAGTCACTAATGAATGGTATTCACTCACAACCAGGTCTCTGCCTCTCAAGACACACACAGTCGTCGTCGTCGGCGTGTGTCGCAGGTCAGCAGAGACTAACAAGTGAATTATTACAAGCGGAGACTGAATACAGAGCAGCGAGGAATGAAGGGCAACCATAATAATAATTAAGACTGACTGCAGGTCGTTCTAAAGAAATCGCCAATAAAAGAAAGACACGTTTTCGAGCTTCACCAAAGTTGTTGGTTCGTTTGCTGTTAATCAATGTAAAAACGATCTAATGATGATGACTTTGTTTGCCTGTGTGGGGTGCTTTCTACTGGTAATCGCGTTTGGTACTCCTGAAGCAATAGAGAGATGATGAATTACACTAGTTATATATCAATATTCATATAACAATATAGAGATCAAGATATTTGGATTTGTGTGTGGATTCAACAACAATCAACAACAATGACTTTTTTACTGCAATATGAATGACTACGATTCCCTACACATAGATGGATTGAATGAGAACGATATTAATTATTAACTAAGTTAATCAAGAATTTCTGCGTAATTCATTGATTTTAAATCATGTCAAGCTGCTAAGCATCAGTGAGTGAATGTTGTTCTGTGTGTTTAACGTGTGTGTCTGACTAGCCGTGACAAATTCACTCAAACGCTAGAAGAAAGTGAACTACTCTCTACTTATATTTTGATGAAATTTTTAGTCAAAATCTATAAAGTATTCTGTTTTCCACTTATTTAGCATTAATGTTTTGATACTTTAGTAGTACAGTTTAGTAATTATTTCTCATTTTGTAAATCTCCTTATTATTTTCTCTTTCCGCTTTCTTCGTCGTGTGTAATAATAGTAGCAATTTTCTTTTTATATTTTCATTATTTCCCAGTAGGTAGCCCTTAAATATTTTAATTTCCAATGTACTCCTCCATTTTTGTTAGTAACAAACAACAATTCCTCGTCCACTCTTCACACACGATAAAATTCAGTCACACCCACTCAGTCGGAAACATCAACACACACTTCATCCATTCACTCAACAATCCACACACACTCACAATTCGTATGTAAATTTTAATTTGTTTTTGTTTCAAAAAACAAAGACTCGAAAAGTTTTTGTCAGTCATTCCATTTACCATTTTATACTTTCATAATAATTGTCATATTTGCTCTCACCATATTAGGTTTTTAGAACGTACGTAGCGTTTCTCTTTCTCTCTATTATTTTCTTGTAAAAATACAAATGGTTGTTGGCAAAGAGTCTTTAACATTTTTGGAGTCGGTTCCTCTCTGTAGTTGCTTCCTTATTAAACTCTAAGTCTCTAGTAGAGTAGTAGGATTTAAGTTAGTAGCAGTGATAGTGTAAATGAAGGTAACCGCTTTGCAACAACATCAACGGACAAACTCACTCTCTGTAGCCTTTTCAAACACAAGAGATACATCTTTTCGCATTTTGTTCGTTTCATACTCGGGTGGTTAAAAAGCTACTAATTCACAATCTGTCTGTATGACTTACTTTCCCTCCTCCCTCACTCCCTACAACAGAGTCTACAACACACACTGCCTTTCCTTCCTTCCCAGGCAGAGTCATCAAGTCACCAGCAACAATCAACCAACGCGGAACAACCATCACCACAAATCTCCGTCCTCACTTACCAATGAGACGAAACCTCGACGAGTGAAAACCCTCACCATAAAAATGTGTATTATAGAGCGATATGTTTTAGTTGCGTATAATAATGTAGTTAAGTAGTAGCTTAGTAATCAGGAGATCATAGTACGAGTATCATTGTAAAAGCGCAGTCATGTTGCACCACCATATCTGTAAGTAGTGCACCCGTTTAGTAGGTTACCCCTTCTTCTTCTTCCTCCGAGGAACTGATCTTCCCTTCATTATGATTGTTCTCACAACCACCAGCCCAACCTATTTACTGTACATACGAACGTTCTAATTAATAATGACTTTATTTATCCCCCCTGACTAATAAAAGTGACTAGTTCCGTTCCTTTCTCCTCTCACTCTCCTCAACATCAGGTTTACCAATGTTCACTAGTCTAACAACAAGTGTGATCTCGTTCTCTGCTCCGAAAGCAGACGTCCTATCCTCAAACTCTGAAATCCCACTCATCATCATTATCGTCGTCAGTTCTGTTCGTCACCTCTGATTCTTTAAATGTATCTGTCGGATAAACTTTCACCAGGCGAGGATTCGTCTCATCGATTTAATTCATTATTTGAAGCCATGAGTTCATATTTTATTATATAGTCTCGCCGTACTCGTACCAGCGACTTTCTCCGCTTAAATCAAAACATACAGACGTTTAATGCAATGTGTGCGTCTTTCAGGTATTATTTTTATGTAACTCGGCACGTACTTCGTACTTGTTTGACTTGTTTATTAGGTGATGGGTGTTCCACACTGAGACAGGATTGTTAAGGAGGTCAAATGGTAACTATTCGCCATAGTGCGGGTGTAGTAAATATGCAGGGATAACTATGAGCAGCCACGTAGTCCCTCTACAAATTCATACGTGAGTCTGATTGAAATCGAAACTACTTTTGACTTTAAGTAGCGTGTGAATGACTCGAAAGCAATTTGTATGCGGTGGTTTAGATGCAGAGAAAATCATGAAAAGGATACACACACACACACTGAGGTACGAGTTGTATTTTAGTTGTTATAAAAGCAAGGATGGTTAAACTTTAATGTCTGATTTAATTAAGGAATCGAAGCAAACGTTGTGACTTAATGACATTCATATTACACACATACAAATAAGTAAGTACTGATTATAAATACAATCAATGGTTGTTGTGCCAAAGTGAAATGTAGTAAGTATTAATAAAGGTTTAAAATGAACACCACACATACATTCTCAATCACGGTCGTCTAATAAAGCATGTTTGATTTTTGGGAACACGCCAATGACACAAACAATACGGTGGGAAGGGTGGAAATGAAGAGTACACACTTATTATTCATACTACTAGGTCTAATTAATAAAACTAATGGTTGTAATTAGTACACACGTAAGTACAGAGACACAAGACATATTCTACTTGATTTGGGGTGCAATGAGACAAGAGGGGAGGTTGTCGAGGATGAGTTATTAATGGGAAGAAAGATTGCATTCCTAAGAAGAAGAATAAGTCGTGGGCTCTGACACAACAAGAAAGCTGGCTGGATGCGAAAGTAGCATCGTCTAACAGTTGAAGAAGGGGACTGCTTAAAAGTGACAATTGCACGTATGTGTGAAAGTGTAGTTTGTGTGAAAGCTACGGTTGACTTAATGACTCTGCCCTTTCACTACAAACAACCACCGAAGGATAGAAGGATGTATGAATAATGAAGATGACGAGAGAGAGTAACAACTACTTAAATATGATGTAGAAGGGTGCGTGGGGAATAAAGGATGCTTTAGCAGGGCTAGGCTGTGTAATGCTACAAGAGCTGCTGAAGAAGTTGAAGAACAATTATTACAATAACAACGAGAGCAAGGACAACTGACAACTACACGTTTACTATGAAGATGCAACATGAGATGATGATGGATGAGACAAGAGAACTAACCTTTGTGAGATTAAGTAAACCTTAAGCAATAATGTGACTGTCGTAGTAATATGTGTGTCATGTAGAATTATAACAAGTAATTATAATTAAGACATATTAATAGACTGATATAGATTATAACGTAGATATAATATTAAGACTGAATGTTCAAAAACCTCACTGAATCTACACGCTCAGATATATTTATATGCATAGGTATTTATGTATGTCGCACTGAGACATATAAATGATGCTTTTGTCTGGAAATATACGACGAGCAACCCTTAAAAGGTAAATAATTAAGTATTGTGTAACAATTTTAGTTTCATAAGAAGAGGAAGATGTTCGGAGAAGGTCCGTTATACAGTTAGAATTTACACCTGACACGCAGCACTACACTTTGTTGCTCCAAATAACTAAATCCCTATCAAACTCTACGTACAATATATGGTTTTCGAAATCACCTACACAACCTACCAGCCCCTACCTAATAGCAGAATTATAACAATATAATATTTTTATCTGTTGTAGTACGTAAAAACCGGCCCACACTTCCTTAACATCTTTCACGTGTCTGCGAAACACACATAAATATTTAAATGCGTCCGGTATATTTCTATATAGTCGCGTTTGCATCGAGATATTTACGCGTGGAGGATTGATTCACCTGCTGCGCCTCACTCACCTCACTAAGATGCAACCACTTTTATGTAGGTGAGAAATGTTCCAAGAGTTTTTATTATTCCACTGCCCATTGCACTCAACTTCCCTACCTAAATAATCCAAACACCTCTTCACTCTTCGGAGGAGCAATAATGCGTGTTCCCTCTACTACGATCTTAAAGTAAATCTTAAGACCTGCAAATATAATATGTCTGTTGTGTAAATGTGTAAATTCCAGTTTGCTTACCTACACTCTACACACACATAACCTAAGACATAATGAGTAACAACCATATTATCTGTGTAGGTAATCAATGATGCAGTTAATAATGAATCTAGAACAATAAATATACACGAGAGTAATAATAATTAGAATATCGTCATCATCTGTCCCTGCGACAACTTTTCTTCTGACGTTCGTTTGGTGTTCGACTAGAATGATCTTTTGTGACTTAAGTTTTTGGGTGGGAGAGTCTTCTGCGGAAGGAAAAGCGGATGACGTGAACATGACCGACTGTCTATCCGTTCTTTCTACAAGTCAGCCAGAGACAGGGTGACACATTATGATGATGACTATATGACACGATGACAAGTCACCAAGACTGACTGCTGACTTTTACATTCCTCAGACGCTCACTTTATCCTCGAGACTTTAATAACCGAAAATAAGTTTTCTTTCCTCACTTTTTACCACTTCCAACTTGTTTAATTACTTTTCCTTCCTCTCTGATGACTCCCTGCCTTTTCTTTGTGGGGACAGTAGTAAATTTATTCTTCCCATTGCACACACACACACACACACACAACCACACGGAGATCAGAGTGGCATGTGGAATCTGCGAAAGAAGATTGCACATGCATTCTGGGTGTGTGGAGATGACGGGTGTGTGTGTGTGTTGGTAGCATATGAGGAGAGCAGGTTTTGTTAAAAGACGATCGATGGTGAGACAACGAATGAATATGAATCAGTAGTGGTTGCATATCTGGTTTGATAAATGTAGCTTAGGAGTAAATAGTACAGTAGTTGTAGTAGTAGAAGAGTTTTTAAAATGGTAAGAAGTGTTTCTCTCATTTATATAGGGTTTCTTTACGCAGTTTTGGTCTTGTTTGTCTTAAACGAGACTTGAAGTACTCGATTGCCAAGAGTGTAGCCATTGAGGGATTGAATAGCCACGACTGCCTCATCATAGTTGGTCATCGTGACAAAGCCAAAACCTTTGCACTTGTTTGTCTGTAAATCTCGAATCACCTTCACACTCTGAACGGCTCCGAATGGCCCAAAAAGTTGCCAAAGGACGTTCTCCTCCGTCTCGGGAGCCAAGTTGTAGACAAAAATACACCAACCTGCTCCATTCATCGCGTTCCCCGGAATGACTGTGTTGGCAAGCAGGTCACCTGCCAGCGGTGAGTACCTGCAATCATACAACAAACAAGGTCACGTTATCTGCCCACCACACAATCTCAAACTCATCACCAGGCCTTCCCACCCAAAGACCTCCAATCAATCATTCACTCGCTCATCATCACACACTCCTCGTCTTTCTCTTCTCGGAGAAAGTCAAAAGCAACCCTAACCCTCCAACCTAATTTATCCCTCCTCCTCGTCGTCGTCGTCGACCCTCCGTCGCAGCCTCATCAAATTAACCACTCAAAATAAACTAATTACAGACTCAAATGAGAGAGGTGCAGCCAAAGAGCTCTACCGACTACTCCACCACTACCCTCATGCAAATTAAAGATAGAGTTAAATAGATGAGAGAGATACTTTCCGATCTAAATAGCATGCCGATATTCACTTACAGGAGCATCGTACGGATTAATCACTCAGGCAAACACAAGACAACTTCACAATGGGAAGAAGTGCTCTACACTCTACACTTAGAATCTACACTTAGAATCTACAGGGGTGTGCTAATTGTGAGGGAGGAATCATCATAGTGTGTTTGTGTGTGAAAGGAGAAAGAGGTGTGTGAGACTAGTAAGACTAGAAAGAAAAGATAATGTATATTAAATACTGACCTCTGCAACCCTTTGTTTATGGCCAGCAAGGCCTTGCCAGTGCTAAAATCAAACAGAGAAACAAAGCGAGGTAAGAACCAAAACCAATAATAATGAATAATAAGAACAACAATAATAATAGAATCATTCACAAAGAGAGTAATAATAAATACGAGGAGAATACACTAAAAGTAATACAGAGGCAGAGAGTCACATATAATCGTAATAATTACAATAATAACAGCGTGAGTAATATAATAATAATGGTCAATCGTAATAATAAGTAGAAATAAAAAGTAATCTTCGAGACACACGACTCGAGTTACACTCACACGTCAACCAGACGCACAATCCCCATTTATACACTCTGCACGGAGTACCCAACAATAAAAGGATTCCATACAAAAGCATAAAGTATATAGTAATTAATAATATACAATTACCAACATAATACGGACAACCACATCTCCGAAATCCACACCTTTAAAAATTAATTAATTAATGCAAAACAAGATCCGAATTTTTTCAGCCACGTCCCTTCCACTTTGTCCTATAATGTTTTTTGTTAAACGAACGTAGACGAATGACTCTGAGGATAAAATGGATATGCAGAGGTGAGAGATGCACACAACATTTTTGTATGAGTGAAAGGATGGATATTATTAATCATCTTAGAATTACTAGGAATAACGTAGGTGGGTGTCTTGTGAGTATTCTTTCTGAGGGAAAAAGCTTTCTCCTGAGTTTTAGAGTTAGTCATGTGAAAGTACACAGCACAGCTCCCTTGTGCAGCTACCTACTTACGCAGCCCTACCTGCATCAGTTTGTGTTTTGTATGCCATTCCTTAGAGGAGAAAGAGAGTCTCGAAGGCACAATGGCCATTATTGTGTCTGTCATCCATTTGCCTACTATGAATAATGACTTGTTCTTCACACCTTCCTACTTTGCGTCTTTGCGCTCCTTCTTCCATTGCATTTCTGCGATCGAAACCCTCACTTCGTTTTCGTATTTGTTACTACAAAAAATAAATGACGAACACACACACACACACACAGTTTCCTTTCTAAATTACATCTGCCTCGTAGGAGGGAATGCATTTGAATAAAATGGTTAGATGAGGAGAGATTTCGATGGTGGAATGTGTAAAAAGTATTTTGTGTCCTGAGTTCTTCCATCATTCATCACTTTCCTTACATAGTCATTCCTTCATTCTAACAAACCACCGTTAGAGAAACCATATAACCTCGTAGACACTTCTCCTCCTATGATAATATGAACTCAGTTCTTTCAGTTTAAACACAACAGTGCCAACAACCCATTAAGTAATTAGGTCTTAGTGATGCAGAAGAACGAGAATGTGACTGACTATATAACCTCAACTTCCGTCCTTTTCAGTTAGCCAACTCGCTCCTGTCATCTCCCATTATTATTCTTTCAACTTTCAACACAAATGCATCCTGAAATCTGATCCTGTCTGTGTTTACTTCAGACCACAAACAATTCAGGTGTCACTTTTTTCCCGTCTCTTTTCCCGGCGTGAGAGTTAATAAAATGTGTAATGAAAAAGGTCAGGGTGAAAGTAGATGAAAAAAACAGTTGTAATTTATCATCTTGGCTCGCGCCTCCTCTCTTAAATATTCTGACGAAATCCACTAAAACTGAAATTATTATTGCGTCTATTAGCGTGATGAAGTCAAGATAGGCTGGTGGTGGTGTGGGTTGGATTTAAAACCTTCTCAAGCTTGAAATGCACCCAACAAGTGAAATCTTATTCAGATGAACTCAAGTAGATCGGTGTAAACGGAGTCCACGGTTGGGTGACTTGAATCTTGGATGGAATGAAGCATTATTACGTGTAACTGAGTGTCGCCTTTTACACGGCACAACCTCCCTTGCTTGCCGTGAAGCGCGTTCCACGATTCCTACACGAGTCTCATCATATTAAATGAAACGCGTCAGTTCAACAGGCCCATTAAATACATTTCCATCGTTACACAGAACGAATCTTCCTGGGTTGGATGCATTCCTCTCAAAATTTAATTTTTACTCAGTGTCTAAAGCTAAATTCAATCTCAGCCTTTATGTCCTCGTTTCCTTTCTCTATGGTGCATTTCAATAAGGAGCTCAAATATTCACTCACACACACACACACGATGGAGGTTAAATAGAACTACTTGCTCCATCACTTATTCCTTTGGAGTTGGAATACCAGGGAGGATCTCTTACAAGACTCATCCTCATCATGAGGAACCTGATCAGGATGAACGATTCAACAGAGAGAGAGTAGATGTTGGATGCATACTCCAGCTGTTGCTTTCAATTCCGCACCAAACTCTCATTTTATCAAGTGTGTGTGTGTGTGGTTAACTGTGGAGTTGGCATTTTAACCAATATTCCCTACAGTTAATCGTGTGTGTGCAACTACTTATCACTCCAACCACTTTTTCAATCAATTCTGTGCTAAATTTTGATATGAAACGATGATAGCTACATAATGAGACGAGACACGACAAATGATGAGACTCTATTGGATTTGTAACTAAAAATACACATCGATAAGTTTACTTGACTCAATAAAATTGTTATTTCTAGTTGACGTGGGGAGATGAGTGTCACAAGTCAAGTTGTGGTGGATTTGTCTTTGCGAGAGTATTAAAGAGTGCAGAGAGTTCTTCTGCTCTGATGAATGGATCGTTTATACTTCACCCTGATGGTTGGAATGCCAAACGAGTAGTCTCCTATGTATTTATTAGTGTCTTCTCAACTCTACACAACCTACTAGCACAACCTGCTATAGGCTTAGAGATGTGTTCGAAAGCTGTGTGCGTGTGTGCCTCATCTCCATCCATCCAAATCTTCCCTTCTCCTACAAGTGAGTGACAGTGACATAAAATACAAATGCGAATCCTAACTCTCTCCTCCTCACTTCCTTCCTTCCTCCTACCTCTTCATGACTTTTATGCAGACTTATGTGACCATTTTAATTACACTAACAGCAGTCTCATTTCATTTCATTACCAACCACATTTCTCCAAGATTATTCCTTCACTCACACACTCCAACCTTAGTCATTCCTTCCCATTCTCCAATTTTACACCACTTCTCTTGAGTTTGTCCCAAATCTCCGTGTCTTCCTTCCTCAAATCTCACATTATAGCCAAAGTAGCCAAACTCCACGCAACAACATTCCCCCATTCGTTGCACCAGTCATTTTCTAATCTTGGAAATCGATGATTCGGTCTCCTACGGAAGTGGGTATATAAATATTACATAAATGCACAGAGATAACTCCAATCCTTTCACACGAGTTTTGAGATGCATGTACAGACTGGCTGTTGGCATGAATGTTCGGATAATAATACTGAATGAGTGTCAGAGAGCATGGGAAACGATGAGCGCAGAATAAACCAAGCATAATAATGATAACTGTGGTGTCCCTATTATTACTTGCAGTTTAGTTTGACTAGTAGGCGCTCCTTGCGTAGTATATAGTTAGTAGTAGTTGTAAGTAGTAATAATATAGTAGTAGTAGTAGTAATGAGTAAATATACAATAATACAATAATAATGATAATAATAATGTAAAAAAGGGTGGAGCTATTGGTGCCCCCCAACTCAGTCAGTATGTATTATTATTACAAGGAGAGAAAAATCAATACGAAATGGTGTGGATCTCTTTTTAACTTCTGCAAAGACAGAAGAGAAACAGAGTCATAGTTTTGTGTGTGGATAAAATATACAGAAAGACGGATACTTTTTGACAAAATACTTTTTTGACTTTTAGGAGAGGATAGCTCATCACTCACACTTTCGAGGAATTGAAACTCAAATAAATTTGAAGTAGAAATATAAATGTGTAAAAATATACGTAGGAAACTTGGAAATGAAAGAAAATGATTCCGGGAAGAAAGAAGAACGGAGGGAATTGAAATTCATGAATGAAAGAGAGAGAGAAGAAAGAGAGAGGAGTCGTAATGAATAATTAAAAGAGGAATTGACAAAATGGGAAAGGAACTGAATGAAGGTTCAAGAAGAGAAGGGCACTTTATAAGAGGGGAGACATCCTCTCGTAGTCTTTTTTACACATGTTCGTCTAATCTACTTCAATAGGAGTTTCCATATGAATTGAGAGAGAGAGAGAGAGAGGTGAGATTTTGTGAGGTTGAGTCCTCCATTTACTTTCTTTGAGGGTGGATAGACTAACTGAGATGAGCTGCAGCAATAGCTCACCTGGAAAGTGGAGAAAGGGGTATGTACCGCAGTCGGCCTGTTGCATGATGAATGGGTCCACCGAAACGACGCGCTGCTGCAGCTGCTGCCTGAGGAGCTGCGAGGTATGCCGCCAGTGGGGGAAGTGCTTTCGTATTGTTGCTTGGATTATTGGCAAATTTCACTGTCACGGGCTCCGTAGACCCTTTTGGAATGGTACCGTTCAACTCCTGGATCGCTCGCTCCGCTTCCACGCGCTGGTCGAACCGAATAAACCCAACGCCTTTCGAAAGTCCTGCACACCAAAATCACATTCACGTTAGAATTACTCTAGTTCGTATGCCTACAGTCGGATTGAAGCTGGGGAGAGAGAGACTGCGAGTATAAAGGATGAATATTTTCTTGGGAACAACTACCCACTGAGGATGTTGTTGGCTACTCGGAAGTTTGTGTTATTAGTTGTGTGGTAGGTTGACTCGGTGGAGAGTCTCTGTTGGAGGAAGTTGTGTGGTCGCTTGTAGATGCAAGTTTAGAGTGGTTTCGGAGGAAGTGTTCGTTCATCATCGAAGGTTCAAGTAGTAATATGGAGAAAGTTTTAATGGGAGAGCATGAGGGAAGGAACCTCATTCCTTCAGTTCCAGTAATGGGCAAGTTTTGTGAAAGAAATGAGGTTGATTAGAACTAATTTCATGGGTATCGATCGACGGAAGGGGCTGCTACACTAAACTACGACTTGAAGTGGAGAGAGGTTATGAGTGCAGTGCTGAAGATGGTCGCATAAGACATGAAGTAGCAGCCCATTAAGACTTATTGAGATTAAAATTCCTCACAAACTTCCTTCCTTCCTTCCACACTCTCTCACTCAAGCTTTACTAATTTCTTAAGCTGGAAAAAAGGAAAAGTCTGAAGGAGCTCAACTGCTCACCCGACCAACCAACTATCGAGTCAATCGTCTGCAATTAAATTATGCAAATATCATTACAAATTTATTCCGAATCAAGGAAAGAAGAAGGATTTTCTTTCCCATAAACCAGAGCCCCTTCAGCTTTACTTATAGACGGCCAGAGCAGCGTTCATCTCTCTAAATGAGTTCTTCCGTAAAAAATCTCTTGGCTCACGAAAACTACTGTTATTGCTCTCGGAAGGGAGAGAGACTGATGGGATATGAAGACTCCGATCGTTGATTAAATGTGAGTTGCTTGGGTGGGATCCTAACTTATAGACTGCCACACAGTCAGACAGACAGACGTAGGGACGTCCAGACATTCCCCGCAGAAAGAAGTGTCTTGTCAAGTGACAGTCACTCTCATCGTGGCTGTCGAAAACAAAGGAAGTGAGAGTCTTAAAAGTGTGTGTGCGAGTATCTGCCCAATGAATGGGGATCAATAAGTGAGGTGGTTAAAATGTAGAGTCTGGAGGAACGGGAGTCAAGTTCCTTTTGTTGTTCGACCTTCTGTGATGATGAGATGCATGGGATGATGGGATGGGAGTATGGCAGTGGGAATAAGTGCAGGAAGGGCTGGAAGAAGGGAGACGGGTGTGGGAGAAGAAAGGGCAGAAGGGAAAGCCTGTCTTTCTCCCTATCCTCACTCCGTACTTTGTACTTTGCCGTGATGGTGGCAATAATGTAATGCACGGAGACGCAGTTCCTTCCAAAGTGGCCGAACATTCTGGCCGTGCTTTTTTATGGACCTTCCTTGGCCGTTTCTTGGAGAGGATTGCGATTCCAGCCAATAGGGCGAGCAATTCCACGGAAGAAGACGAGATGAGTTCCCTCACACAAAACTCTCTTAAATCACAACCACTTGGCACAATTCCATCTCTCCACTAAAATTAAGGGCCGAAGAAATGTTGCATTTGATACCAAATAGTGTAGAGTGGTTGGGTATAGGAAATGGGTGTGTATACGAATGTATTCCTGAGCCAAGGACAAGTTGAGTTGTGTAGGTATCTCAGCTATTTCTCTCCATATGGGGTCGTCGTCTACACTTTCTATTTAAATTTTTCACATTTCTCCGCCTATGCTTTGGTGCGGCGAGTGACAAAATACTCGCACGGATGTGAGTTTCGTTTTATTTGAAGAGAGAAAGTCGGTAGGGAGAGAGGAGAAGGCATATCTTTACATAAAAAATGAATAATTCGCTTACTCGTACCCGTGATGTTGTCACAGAGGATTCGGGAAGTGATGATTCGTCCAAATGGGCTGAACAGCGATTCCAATTCCTGCTGCGTCAGATTCTTCGGCAATCCACTTACGTACAAGTTAGCTCCTTTGATAGCCTCACTACTCGGTCTCGCGTATGAAACCTGCAACATCCAGCCACTCAATTAATCCTTCATTAAACATGGATTATGTGATTCATTCCTTTCCCAACTTATTTACTTATCTATATCCACAATATACATATCCCTCAGAGACCCTCTATAGAGAGAAACAAATTGCCACCACAAGCAGGCAGACAGTCTATGCACCCAAACACCCCTAATCCACATTCCTCCATTTTCGAAGAAAAAAATCAAAATCTCCCGAAGAGAAAGTTTGGAAGTGTGGGAAGTTAAGTGCAAGTATTTGACTGATCTCCAAGGGTTCATTCAATTACAGGAGAAATTGCACTGCTGTATTGAAATTGAAAAGCATTTGGAACTTTTGAGATGAACTTGGAAAGTTTGTAGTTGG
This sequence comes from Isotomurus maculatus, assembly GCA_034696585.1. NCBI lineage: Eukaryota > Metazoa > Arthropoda > Collembola > Entomobryomorpha > Isotomidae > Isotomurus > Isotomurus maculatus. The sequence goes on along the minus strand of JAQGAC010000112.1, from coordinate 6,674 downwards.
GTAGAACTGGAACGAGTCTGGAGTGTTTCTACTCTCAAGAGTGATCTGCTGTGTGTGTGTGTAGGCTGAGAGTTGATCATCACCGTCCTGGACATTCAAACAAGTCTTTCCTCCTCGCGTAGGGAAAGTCAACCGTCAAACTTCCAAACCTTCAAAGTTGGAACGTTCGAAAACCTTTCTGGAAGGATCTCAAGAGATTCCTCGTCTATTCTTCTTCTCGAGTGAGCGACTCAGATTCCTTTATACTTCCTTTAAACAACCGCATATTTCCGTAAAATGCTGAGTTTCCTCGCCGAACGGGTGTATACATACATCTCCCCGAGTTTAAACAGTTTCTTGTGGTTAGTCTCCTGCGTAGTACGAATAAGACTACGGCCTATATGTATCTTGTGTAAGTGGATAACAACAGAGGAAGAAAGCATTTCCCTGTGGACCTTGAACCTTCTTGAGAAAATCCATTCGCGACCAACAAGCTCCTGCTCACAATAAAAATGCTGCCACCACTGCCAACTACACCCAGTCTGTATGCTATTAAGTGTGTAGAGATGCTGCTACAAAAGAGGAGGTGCCTCAGGGCCACAGAGAACAAGATCACGAAGGGAGAGAGCAACAATAACACGGCCTCCGACGAACCATATTTGTATTTAAGTAAATTTGCTTTCCACACGGTGGAATTTGGTGGGAAGACAAACCCGTAATACCCGCACAAATACAGCGGAGTAGACTAGACGAGATGGTAGTAGTTTAAAAGGACTCCTTTCTTTCCTCATTCATATGAACGCCTACTCGTTTTATGCTTTGATCTTCCGTCTGCTGCTTTCTCCTCAAGGCTCGTAGACAGGCTAAGGAGATGCAGAAGTGAGATAATCCTACTCATTGTAATTCTGTGTATATGATAGGAGTGGTGGTAGTAATCCAAGATGGAAGATGCATTTGTGTGAGTGAGCTTTTAGTCTTAGGGCGAGTCTTAGAAGGAAAGTCATGTTCTTCGAGTTCTCTTTGCCCATGTCACGACATTTCCTCTCTAATGCATAATTAACAGCGGAGAGAGCGAGGGCAGCTAGGAGCTCCCATACGTAAGTCCATTTGTGTGTGGAGAAAGTCAGAGGACATTATAATAAGTAGTTGAGGGAATTTTTCGTTGACGCACCAGCTATCATAATGAACATCCTTCAATCCACACTTCCTTCCATTATCCCTGGTGGGAGATTCTTTATTACTGTTATTACGTCTCTCTCGGGGAGAACTTACTTCCATCCTTTAACTCTCCACCACTCGGAGGACAGTCCGTCTCCCATGTCCGCTTCCCCGCAACTCTAAGACTCCCATTCTTCTTAATTCCGGCGATGTGGTTGTGTGCCGATATCTCAGTACAAATGTGAAATGGAGACAGGGCAGTAAGTATGTCGGGGATCAAGTAGGAAGAAGAAGAGACTCATCTTCGGGGTCCCCAACTCAGTCATCATTGACGAGTGACATGACAAGGCTGATGTGATCCATGGCAAATGAGAAATCAGCAGGAGATTAAGGAAGCTACTCGGCAAGTGTGCGCCCGAGTCTGAGAGTGGAAGGAAGATTAAGCCTCAAATTAAATGACTTTCAGGCATCACATCTCACAGAACACGAGTGGAACTGACAAAAGAATGCGTGTGCTTTTCGGCTTCGCCTTTCTTCCCTGTCACATCTCATTCATTATTTTATATTACTCCGGGAAAGTATTCCACTTCTTATTACACATTCCCACCTACCACCATCGCCGCAATTCTATACGCGTCTCCTCTCAGGAAAGACTCCTGAGCAGCGACAACCTCTGCACAACCCAGTCGGCCTCCACACAAGTCAATGACGATGGTAAGTGAAAGAATGCAGAAAGAATTCTTCACACACACGGAGACAACCAAAGGTTCTTCTTACACAGAGAGAGAGACCGAGGCATCCGCCTATAAGGAGAGCCTTCTCCTTTCCTCTCTCATTTGTCTCGGGATAATAGAAAGACGACAAGACGACAAGTCTGAGAGAGGATGACAAAAACAGAGCTCATTTCATTACTAAACAATTCAATCTAATGGTAGAGAGTCACTAGTGGAAAGACTCTCTGAGTACGACTGACTAGATTAACAAGACATACACATTCACTCTCCTCCTTATCTACGATTCTTTCCTCTAAACAACTCACTCGTTGAGTCTCCTCACTTTATCATTTCACTCTATAAAGGTACTTACAACAAAAAACAAACAACAGTCAACTTTCAACTCTCATTACCATCCTCCCCACTTTACTACTCGCCTATATTTAATTAATTGTCTCTCGTCCAAACTCTCATCCCTTCTCTTCCCATCTAATGAGACAATCAATAAAAAGATGGAGAGTGTGTGTTTTCCTCTTCCCATTTACAGTCCATTTGTTTATGCTCCTCCACATTGGATGCAAACACTAACCCTTACAAGTGCAACAACGATAAAAACTCTGGATACATTATATATAGGTTCATTCATAGGCCGGGAGAAAGCCAGATAGTTTGAGTTTGTGTGACTGTCTGCCTGTCTGAATTCCTCGTTCCTACATCGTGGAACGTACGAAGTAAGTTTGTAGTCATCATGAGAAATTGATGAGAGAGAAAGGAAGGAGTGAAGGACTTTGAAAATCCCATGAATCTTGTGAGAAGAGGGAAGGGAGGGAGGCAGGGAGGTAGATTGATCCGTATCGAGGAAGTGGAGGAGGGAGAGATGCATAGAGGATTGTGTATTTGACTCGCTCAAATACATCCGAGATAAGTAGAGGAGGAAAGGCTTGAGAGAAAGCCTCGAGAAAAATGGGAATCGATGTTAAACCAAAAAGAAGGAAGGGACGAAAAAAAAGAATTCCATCTGCCAAGGCAAAGCCATTCTCTCTGTCTCTACACTTAAAACATTCTTCTGGTAGAGAGATCGAGATAAGTAGTAGAGAGTCTTCAATGTATTGGGTAACATTTTAGCACAACCACCGCCACTACCATTAGATATATATATAATAATAATATAATTCAGAGGGAACCTTAGTTATCTCCCGTCTACAAGACTCTCACGGAATTTGGATTACTACTCTCTCTCTTTCCTTTTACTTACTCACTTTCCTCCTTCTTCGTCTATATATAAATTACTCTTTGTATCAAGGAAACCATTCCTTTTGCAAGGACGGACCTCCAGAAACACTGGAGCAATCCTTCGAGAAGTAGAGAGGGAATAAGTCCCAAAAAACCAGCCAAAATTTCACACACACACTCACAACAGTGCAAACTCCCTGCTGGTCACCAAGAAAGCCATTTTAGCATTTTATTCCTTTTCTCCAACCAATACAATGCAACTCCTACAAGAGATAAACAACTTAGGCAGATTCATTGGACACACTGTCTTTCTCCACCCTTCGCCTTCCTTCGTCTCGCAACCAAAAAAGATTTCTCCCAACATTACTTTCCTCCGTCCCTGCATTAAACCCTTTCAACATTAAATCATTCCATAATTGCTCCTTCCTTTCCCAAAAAGGTACAACTCTCACAAAAGGCCTCCAGATATTTATGACTTTTTCTTCCCTGTAATTAATTGCACTTCTCGTTCCTATTGACTCTCTTTCCTCCTCTGCTCACTCAGACAGAGATTTTTGATTTTTCCCCTCTTTTCAGCACATTATTTCTTTAGATTAGCAAACTGGAATAAGAGTTCCAGACTTCATTAATTGAAGAAACAAGTATGTGGGCTGGCACATTAATATGGAATACATTAGTGGGCTATTATGATTTACGGGCCAATTGAGACTGTACAGACTGCAAGTGAGGCTCTGAGGGTAATAATTATTGTGGGAGAGTAATTTGCAATGATTTGCATGCATAGAAACTTAGATTGCTCCTCCACAACTAATGGTAGGAAGTCAATAGGTCGAATAATGAAAAAGTAAGACTAACCTTTATTGTCTTGTTTTGTAGTCGGAGGCCGTTAAGAGTGTTAATAGCTTTTTCAGCATCCTCTGCTCGATGGTAATTGACGAAGCCGTAGCCCAAACTCTGGCCTGAAACCATAGATGAATCTTGGTTACTTCCGGAGTTATCTTTAAACAAAAAGATTTAGCAAAAAGAATTGATCAAACAAAATGAACCAACAACCATATATATATTATTATAGATTATGTGTGTGTGTGTGTGTGGATGTGTGCAAAGGATGTTTTTAATATATGTGCGGACTTACCAGTGATCTTATCCCGGATGAGTTTGCAGGACTCGACTTCCCCTATGGAGGAGAAGAGAGACCTGATCTCTTCCTGAGTCATCGTCTGGGGCAAATAGTTGACTATGAGGTTTGTCTTGCTTTCTTCAAGTCCATTGTTGCTGCCATTGTTGGGAGAGCCAGCACTTCCGCTCATGTTCATCCCACAACTGACACTCACTCCGTGAATAGACCCATTAGCCTGAGGAGGCGTAGTCGTTACATCCATTCCGTTCTGCATCTTCAGTCTCTCTTTTTTCTATCCTTTCACTCCTTCTTCCCTACTACGTCTAGTGATATTATACTCTTCTATCAAAATGTCTTTGTAATGCTAAGGTATCCGATGCAACTTTGGAACGGGTTGACTTCTCAAACACACCAAAAGATCCAGGCACAAGCACTTTCTCTCCTGATACTTCCTTCTTCTAATGAGTACAACAACTTATAAATCTGTTTCGCGAGTGCGTCTATTCTTAGCGTCTTCTGATTACTCCAACAAACTCCAGCAACTTCTTAATGATGATGAGATCTCAGTCGGTTGTGAAACTCCACACGATCAGAAATCTGAAAAACAAGCCAATAAAAATTGATTAAACAAAAAGCTCAATGAGCAAAGGGATACACACTCCGTCATCATCATCACACACTCTCATCCCAGCCTTTCTCGGAAGACGATTCTCCTCGTCTCAAGATTAGAGAGATCTGTTTACTGAGAGAATTTCTCGGAATGCATCCTCATCATTATGAATGCCAGTGAGTGAATGTGTCGACCTTTGGGGAACATTTGTGCAACGCAACTTCGTGGGTTAATGTGGAGTAAGAATTAAGGGAAGGATGGATTATTTCCGGATTGAATGAAAGTCGTTAAATGAAGAGGAAACCACCATGAGCCATTCATTTCCATATGGAAGTTCTGGTTGTGTGTATCTATTTATGAATATTGTATGATACACACGAGAGAGGGGCTACGGGCTACGGATTCTCGTGTGCGTTTGGTGTTTACCTTAATGGTGAGTTTAGGTTGAGGAAAGATATTTAGGAGAGACGAGGAAGGAATGGAAGAAGAGAGACAGGAGCCGGATGAGAAGTCCCGTGTGGTATAAATTAAAAATTGAAAGGATTTCCCATCGGAAGGAAGGAGAGAGCGAGAGATGGTGGGGAGTTTTATAATAATATTGAGAAAGATGAGAGGAATGAAAGTGTGGGGAAGTAAGTAGAGGTTCGTACGAGAAGGAGATCTTTGCTACTGCTGTGTGTGTGTGCACGAGAACGATGATGAATATTTTTGGCTTGTCTATAATCCAGAAAGTCAGAGATATTAATAGCTTGAAGAGTGTTGATGCTCTGATTCTTTCTATTTCCTATATTTGGACTTACACGGCTCTTTCATTGATTTATGGAGTTAGCTACACCACTGCGGGTCTGCCATATGCAGCCACCATTATCTTAAGATGATGAAAGTAGAAGAAAAGCAGTGGCAGTAGCCTCCTCTCATGTAGGCCTTTCTCTTAAACCGTAATGCTGCAATGCCCATGCCACACAACTTAATCGTATTCCGGTGCATCTGCAACTTCTTCTAGACGAGATACACACTCACACACACATTCCCCGTGTTTTATCATCGCCTCACCTCCATAAATTATCTTTCGTGATGACATACAACCACTCCCATCAATCACCCCGAATACCTACAGCCACCACACCACAGCCTACTTAATAATGTGAGAAGACTATATCAAATCTCTCAAGTGTGCCACTTTCTTGACTTCTGGTCACGAGTCACACACGAGGAATGACTTAAACACCGTGTAATACGGTTCTACTACAACCTTACTGCAGTTACTTAAACGTATCTCTCTGGGTTGATCTCATCATCATGCAGCAAGACATAATGAGTGATGAAACTGTATAAAGTTCAGTCTGGATAAGTTATTTCATTGAGGAACTGAGCAAAAAGTGGCTGTGTGTAATGGTGTAACGATAATATTGGCTGAGAGGGAGCCAGGAAACTCGGATAGTTGGATAGTCGGATGTGAATGCCCACCTACGCCAAACGAGTTTTGTTGGAGTTGAATAATGAAGAGATTTCATTTGGAGAACATTATTGAAGTATTAAAAAGTATTTTTTCTTCTAGTTCATTTTGTAGAACGGGTAAAGTAGATAATGGAGGAATGGGGAATTTATATTGAATAGTGTTGAGTTGTGTGCCTAATCTCTTTTCCTGAGTGTACAGACTTTGCCCACCAACTCATACTTACTCCATACTTTTGTACTTTTACGCATTTCACTAAAAGATTAATGAAGTGAGTTGCAGAAAGTTTTATTGTACGGAGTGGGTTTCGTGGTAAGGAAAGCTTCACTTCTGCAGTCCATCATTCAATTCTGTCCAGATTTATAATTCAAGGAAATGAATCCGTCGGCAGGAGGAAGGAACTCG
>JAQGAC010000111.1:0-45386 GCA_034696585.1 Isotomurus maculatus | reverse complement strand
TGGTTCTGTCAATTCTCTCCAAGAAACTATCACTAGGCTAAAAGCACAAATGCACCAGACGCAAACTATCATAATTGTACTCCATAATAGGGGCTTATAACCTTTGATAACAACTACTTTTTGTAACAAAGCAGACCGTTGGAATGGTCTGTGTGTAAAGGCGTACAAAATAGAGTGGTCATCCCAAGCTTTTATCAACCCCTTGGACATAGTTTTAGTTTTGTGTGTGGAGAACTTAAGATTATCAAGAACTAGTCTAGTTTGAATTGTGTGACTAAATATATTAAATACCCTGATTAGGGCGAGGGAGTTAAATTTAACACAAGAGACTTTGCAGGTGAGTGAGATTGCTGTCGAAAGCTAGCAACAATTGTCTTTGCTTTTGTTGCGTTTGGAGTATCGGCACGGTAGAAGAACTGAAACCATTCCCTTTATACGGGCTTTATTGGATAACATTAAATGGTAGATTTATATAGCTCACAGTTTTAAGCCGCTTGTGCCCACTATGTATTAAAATTTCCTTGTCAATAAATATTTTATGAGAACATTGCTATGTTGGCCGTACTTGGTTGTCCAAATAATTCCTATGCTCTCAGCTTTCCCAATTATAATATGAGCTATGACTTTTTGCTATCTTTTTACATTTTCTGAGTTTATTATGACGCAAGGGGGAACATGTTCAATCCAAATGTTTTTTTTATTTTTCAACATGTGGACATTTATTGCTTTAAATAAAAGCTAAAAAGTGAACTTGACAAACCTGCTGCAGACGACATCACAGCCCTAGGTCCAGTTTAGTTAAGTTTGCATATTACGCTAAGAATTCATTTCGCAATTTTTTCCCAGTTTTACGTGTACAAAGTTTCTTATCAAACATACCTTTCAGTCTCTTACGTGGTATATAATCTTCTATCAGAAATTGTTAATAACAAGTGGTGTTACGTTTTATTACTGGATTCTCTTTTCCGAGTGTTCAAAGGAACTGGAACTAAATCTGACCATTCATTCAACGTTAGCAACGGTAATGCAAATAAAATAGCGATCGATAAAGAAAACATGCACTTTATGTAAATATATTTATAATTTTCGTCTGCACTGCCCAATCAAAGAGCCTCGTTTGACGTTGCATGAAATTGGAAAAGAAACTCAAGCAACAATTCACTTTATTTGCCTGTTCATGAACAAAAATTCACCTTCATCAGCAAAACATTTCGCGCATAGACCAATCATCATTATATTGCCTCCTTAATTTAGGATTATATAATCATTATAGAATCCTTAAAGTAATGCACACACTTCTGTTAATGTATTCCGTGTGGATTGGGAATTCGCTGCATAATCCAATTTTAATATAGACAAGAATTTCACACAAAAAATTTCTGTTGCGTATTTATAAATTGACATATTTATGACTAACTTGTTCCTCATAGATTGCATATAATTTTACATTTCCATCGAATATTATATTAGTTCCGGATGTAATGATTTTTATTACGTGTATTTGAATATGCATTATTAGTTGGAGTTGCATTATTGGGCTCATTTACATCAGTTCTCATTCTGATCAATTTTTAAGGTTTTATTGATTATTTTCTGTATACCTTCACATTAACTGAGGTGCATTTCATCTACAAAATCGATACGTATGGTAGGATCGAAGAAATAACTATGTAAACGGATGTTTCACTGCAACTAAAGACGTGGACAAATCCAGCCTCATATGTGACAACAACGGAAACGTTGGAACCTCAAAGATTCAGGGTAAAAAGTCTGATTGATTGATGCTTACATCCATGAGACTAGAAACTAATCAAATAATATGTGTCAAATGTATGAGGAAAATTTGAATTTGATACCTTTAATTTTATCATAAAGTTTTCCTCTGGAAGGTACATTAAGCTTGCAAAGTATTTATTGATTCTTAACTAACCAGGAAGGGGCTTCACCTGAAACGCGAATTGAGAAATGCGGCACATCCGCTCTCCTCCTCCCACACAGGCCACCCACAAGAGAGAGAAATTCCCATACCTCCCCGTGTTGTACTCCCGACCCAAGCAACACTCATTTTCTCTCTCGTTTAACGGCGTGTGTGTGGGGAGAGGAGAAAATTAACATGCGGTGGGGTCGCACTTTCTCCACGTCCTGCGACCGCGCGCTATTGTGAATGGACCCTGCAGGGCCCAATATTATTTTTACACGGAAATTTTTTCACTATAGGAAGGAGCAGAGTAGAAGAACTCGATTATGTTGTAAAGTCTGTCCAGTTGAACACTGGCAACCATGCGTAAATAATTACAATCTTTCCACGGATCGTATTTTAACGTGCTTAGTTCGCTTGCTAGTACGAATCCATCGTTAATTCCGCATGTCATTTCTTCTATGTGAAATTGGATTACCCAGCAGTAACCAACAGTTACATTGATAATATAAACGTAAAATAAGTACGAGATGTTCTTCAATATATCTCCACCACTGGAATTTGACATTAAGCATTTTGGTTCGGTCAGTTCCTTCCAGCAGACTATCAGCAGGCTAAGTGCAAAAATGCTCCAGACGCAAAATATATAAATTGTACTCCACGAAAGAGACTTAAAGCTTTTGATAATAACCATTCTTTGCAACACGGCAGACCTTTGAAATGGTCTGTGCGTGAAAGTGTACAAAATAGAGTGAGCATCCCAAGCTTTTATCATCCTGTGTAACATAATGGATATTTTGTCTACAACTTAGGATTATTAAGAACTACCCACGTTTGAGTTGTTTGGCTAAATATCTTCACTAAGCTGATTGACAAGGGATTGTGAACGTGGGAAAAAAGTCTTCCAATTTCTGAAGCAGAACTTTAATTTTACTTTAAATCGCTGGTGAATATGTTTATGTGCCTGAACGTTTGAATTGTGAAACACCACATGTAGTTTACTTCAAGTGGAGCCCTCTGATCTATGATATTTTGCTTGTGTTGCAAAAGAAAACTTTCATTATTGTGAGGATGAAAATATAAATAGTAGTGAGTAGTTGTAATATAGTAATTTATTGTTTCATTTGCAACGGAATATTCCAATGTGTTCAGTACACTATGGAACTGAAAATTTCGTCGTCTGCCTCTGTGTATGGTCATAGAAGATCATTTTGAAGCGTTGAACTAGTTCTATAACTTGAAGCTCAAAATATATCCTGGAAACCTTTCAGCAAGCTTTTGATGATTCGAGCTGTAGCTGAAGGAACACAGAAATTTTTAAAACCGAAAAGGATGATATGGGAATAAATTGAGATTAAAATATCCTATAGAGTTTGGAGGGGGGACGCTTTACACAAAGTATTCACACAGCTACTCCCTTGTAGAAAAACGTGGAAGCTGGAAATTCCTACATTGGGAATGAAACATCAATTACGAATAGTAACATTACTTTCGTAAGCTAGACAAATTTGTTTGTCTGTTTGTGGTGTTCGGAGGTATGAGGTGATACAACTGAAAGTAATCCCTCCGTTTGGGCTTTGTTTGAGCGTTAATTTAAATGATCGATTCAAGGTATTCTGAATCGGGACCCGTGAATTTAGATGAGTATTAATCGAATGTTTCTCAATAACCATTTCAAAAAGAGTTTCTAAATTTGCCTTGCCTGTTTTTATAAAATGCTTATTTTCGGTCAGGTTTCTCAATCGTATCATGAGCAACGGCTTTTGCTTTCTTTCCACATTTTCTTATTTAGTTTATAATTTCATAGCCAACAAGGAACATGCTTAATCTAAAGTGGTTTTTTTTATTTACCTTGTACACATTTAAAAATTCATATAGAAAACTCAAACAAGTATTGGGCATGTATGTTGCCAAATTATCCAAATCCTTGCTTCATTTAAGTGAACTAGCATACGAGAAAAAGAGTGAGCTTCATAACTTTGACCTTGTTTCATAAATATAAACTGTAAACATTCCTATATGACGACTTTTCAGTCTCTTAAAAGTATTTTCAATGCATTTTAATCGTAAATCGTTTCTTTTGCCTAATTCTAATTCACCTAGTTTGTTGGTTGACTTGTAGGTTTCATAGCGCAGTGAAAATTATAAGTGGCTTGTAGCAATAATGTGGAATTTTCCACTTCTTGGACGTCATGAGGCATTTGGCATCAATCTGGTACAACAACGGACATGAACTCACTGTACGGAAGTATTCGCAACTTACATTGTATTGAAGAACCCCCTGGATTGCACTTATTTGAATCAACTTTATAGATTCCCGACACCTCGTGTATCTTTAGTTTCATTAGAAATACACAGTCTCTTATGGATTCCAACGGGCATTCGATTTCCATTTTGCATTCCCTTGCTGTTTATTCCTTAATGCTACTGCAGCCTCTCCAAAAACCGGAAATCACAACTCTATAGTTATGACAATTTGTAAAACTTCCATATTTTTAAGTAGATGCTAAAGAAGTGCGTTAAATCCACCTTGGCAGAACGAACAAAGGTTTGAGTCTACAATCTTGTCAGAATAACCAAAATTTTTCAGTATAATCTGCGACAACCCCCAATTAATATCTTGCACAGATGAAGTAATTCCCTTCCCAGCCATGTAATAAAGTAGCGAAGTTGTGTACACACGTACATTATGGTTCGTGTTCGCATTCCTAGCAAAAGCTGCTCTAGAATAAATGCAACCAACGTGACATTAAGCATTCCACACACACAGTAAAATATCATGACACATTTTTCAAATGTCACCATATTTTTCTCAACGACTGACGCTTTTCTTCTTCCACGGGTAACTGCCAATTTTGGTTTGTTTTTCGAAGCAGTCTTTTGATTCTACTTTCTCCTAAGGTACCCAAAAACTTGATGCTACAGCAGATTGGAACTCGTTGAATCGCGGATTTGGATTAAAAGCACTTCCTGTTTAATCGTACATTCCACTTGATAAAAATATACGCCTATTTAGGTGTCAAGTCTTCATTTCCGGAATTCAGAGACTTAGGAATAACGCAGTTTAGTCGCATGGCCCATACGCATGATATATCCTAATCCGGAATAATAGTTAGTCTGTGTTTGATTAGAAAGAATAGCTTTATTTTGGTATATTCCTACCCTGACTCTTCCTTTTCAATTGCACATTCCACTTCACAAAATGTTTGCACTCATTCAGGTTTCGAGTCTTGATTTCTAGAATATAAGTACATTTTCCCGTAAAATCAAAACCTTCATCGAATTTCTCATCCAACAGAACACCAATTACCAAAGACATCTACTTTGTAAAACTGCCATAAAATTTAATTTATGAAATGGTTAGATTTCATTTGACCAAAGTCGTGTTGATTGAGCTTTAATGTCATATCGAATTTATATAACCGAATTCGAATCATAACAAACATATTCGGTACAAAAAACACATTGTTCTTACAGCACCAAACATATTCTCAAAACTTCGAAAATTGAGCAAACGCAGGAGATTATTATGTCGTGGTAGAAATTTTGATCATGGTACTGCGTTTTCTCTATGAGGAGAATGTAAAACTTTATCATCATCATTATCATGAACTTTCTCCTTATGGAGAAAACCGGGTTTCATGTGCTAGATATCTACCAAGACATACATCTCCAGATTGTTCTTATATATCAAAATATCCTACATCTGAATAATAATCTCCTCGTCTCTGTACGCACAGAGGGTGACCTCACTGTGCTCCCTCAGGAAAACATAATCCCTCTCGCCCTGCGACCTTCGCACTCACTTCAATCATGACCACTTTTCACGTGACTTATTTTGTGCAGCTAAGTCGCAGGTGATTAGAAACAATTCACGGTCGCATTTCGCCAATCGTCACTTTCTTCTCAGTTGCCATGGCGAGATTTGGACACTTGAACTTCAATAACCACGATTTCCCCTGTGCTCAATAAATAATTCATTAAGATTCCAACCCCAATAATATAATGTGATTTGGTGCAGAGGTTCAAGCGTACATGCGTGTTGATTTTACAGGGATGTTTAGCATGTTGGAAGACCATCCACTCACGATAACCTCGTTCATTCATCATCTCTCCTTCTCAGCCAGGAATTCCTTACCTCCTTCAGACGTCTACCTGTCAGGTCAACACACTAAATTTTTAATCGAGTTACCATGGTTACTTATTCTCTTGTCATGAAGAGAGATGTGTGGTTAGATGGTTACCATAGTTTTCCTTTTTGGTGAGTTACCTTCGCCGTTTGATTGACGAATCTTAATTTGTTTCACTCAGCTCGGCGGCCTCTGAGGCGTCTTGCAATGGATTTTTAATCAAGTCCCTGAGGTTTCTGTTTAGGATAGAATGGACAGTCCTCCCCATTCTATGAATTGACGTCAATAAGGCTGAGAAGTAAAACAGCCATGGAATCTTCTGAGAAGCTCCACACGTTCATCCTTTGCTATCTCAACCTTTAAACACAAGCAAATCATCTGGCCCGGATTCATATCCACTTACTCTCTAATAACTCCCAAAAATAAACATAATCCTAATAAAGTCACGATTCGTCAACCCACTTTAAGCATTTTTTAAAAATAAACATTAACAATGTTGAACAAATTTTCCAAGAAAACGGTTTAAAAACATGTTTTCCACATCAGAATGTAACTCTAGTCTAAAGCTGACTATTTCAAAATTCGGTTTGCAAACCTTCAGCGTAATCTACAGTTACCTTTGTGTCGCGTAATACTTAATAAGCAACAACAAGCTTCTAATGACTTTATACGTGTGATTACATTTTGAGTTTTTAAAAACAGAATTTCTGGATACAAATCTTCAGCTCAACTTCTGACTTTATTTCACGCCAAATTGGTAAACTTAATTAAAAATTAAGGTAAGTATAATGGCGTAGTATTAAGACGAATGCAAATGTGAAATGTGTTGAATAAATTGTAAACTTAAGCAAAGACTCAAGACTAATCCGGTCTCTGTGAGTCCCAACATATCCTCGTCCTTAACAAATCACGTATATGATTTTGCTATTAAACTTAATGAAAATGTGTGGTGGAGTTTTGTAAGTATGTAACGATGTGTGTACTCTCTGTCCCCTCTCGTGTTGTGGAGTGTCACACAGGGTGACCTCACTTTCCGTCTTCACAAGAAGATCATTTTGACGCACCCCGCACTCTCCTTTATAACTTCATACATTTCCTACGACTCCACGTGGAACAGATTAGAGAAAAACCAACAGTCTCATTTCACAACTCAACCAACTTTTCCTCAGCAGTTTCCGCTGCCATGGAAAAACTTGAAGGGACTAGGGAACTGGGAGTTCTTCTATCCCCTTGGCCTTCCCTTCACACCTCTTCATCCCGGCAAAGACTTCATCCTCATCCGAATTCATTCCAACTTAAAAACTTAATAAACTCCAGAAACCCGGAATTCCTGGTCAAGCGGAGGAATTCACGCTTCTCTAAAGATCTAGTTGACTTGGGAGAATATGATTTGTTGTGGGAAAAGTCTCCCCTTGTGTTGATTGTGAATGTGAATCTTTGAATAGAGAAGGCGGCGGATCCTCAATCGATTATCTCTTCATTCTCGCGGTCACGAGTCCCAGGAGTTGTTTCCGATTGATTTCCGTGACTTTCTGTTTTCTACAGAACACTCCTTATTGAGTGTAGCACAAATGCGGGTGGCGTAAGAAACACATTCGTTGAATTTAAAATTCCTCTCATCACCCTCACAGTAGTGTACATTCACAGACCCATCCTTCTCAGCGTATGACCGTCCTCGGTATAAAAACTATCGGGTGTACACACCCTGACCTTTGATATATAGTTGCCATGGTCGCTCATTCCGTTATATTGTTTTACAGGCCGGCGCTTCAATTAATAATGGCCTTAAAGTTTCTCCCTTGAGAGACAATCGCCTAATTCCGAGAGATTTCAACTTGCTCCCTCAACGCTCTTCCCCCAAGGAACGAGTGAGAGTCACACTGCCACAGCGTCGACGCTGCTTCCCTTAGCAACAGCCCTGCTTTAGCAGAAGGTCGGAGGAAACGTTGAAAGTCACGGGATGCAGTCTTTCAAAGTGGAGTCTCCTCAGGAACCTCCTCAGCATGTAGTCGTCCCTTCTCGTCCTCCCCCGTGTGTCTCATTTATTGACGTGGTCCTCTAGGAATGAAGCCATGGGGTTACCAACAAGCGATCAGTCTTGTTGCAGCGACTCCTCGAGCAGAAGAACGCCAGTTTGCAGCTGACTGGGATTGAATTTCACAGTACAGAAATTCTCTTCAGCAGCAACGAAAATTTTAAATTATCCATCCGTTGTTCTTAACTCTCCTCCAATCTCACAATTCCTTCCGGTAAGCAGTTCAAGTTTCAAATGTCAAGAAAAGTTTAACGTCAGAGATCACATCTAATTATATTTTTTCCATGGTTAAGGTTTCAACAGACGAAACAAAATATTCCCCACAGCCGCCTCTCTCACGGCTGCTTCACCTTTAACTTAAACATAGTCATAGTGTTAATTATCACCGTGACCAATAATACACAAATGTATACACAATTTAATATTTTTCTCAAAATATGTCATCGCAGCCACAACCATACCACTTGAAACCCACTCACCCAGTTACACTCCCCACTCAAAGTAAAGTACGTGGATCGATATAATTCATAATATTTAATATAATTTATTTTATTGAACGACACCATCCTGTGTAACTCACTTCTGATTAATACCACCAATTCAATTTAAAATGGTGAATCTCCCTAAAATTGTAATGATTTAAAATTGTAATTCCTTGAAAGTTTCGACTGTCTTGAGCTAAAGAGTTCTGAGTGACCGAAGTCACGACCCACACTGGATCACCAGTAGACATATGATTATTTATCAAAATATTCATTGACATTTACTTCTATTTGTTTTTACTTTAAAGGAAACACACTGCTCAGATCTTTTTAAAAATATCTATTTGTACTGATTAATCATTTTTGGACAGTTTTGTAATCTACCAGCTACTTCTCAATAAATATTTGTCCGTGTACTAATCTGCTTTGTGCCACTGAACGTTTTGGAATGAAAATATGAGATTTGTTGCCTTTTTGAATTTCAAAGGTACTCTAACAATTTATGCTACACAAACACCCACTATTAGGGCATGTCCGACTTCTGAATTATTTTATATCGTTTCCAACCAAAACAATAATTAATTATTTAAGTATTCAATATTTCGTACAAATCAAATATATATTCTACTTTTGTACACTAATTGAGCCTTTTTCTGTAGGAACATAAATCCACACACACCTAGATCATTAATAATACTCGTACTTTATAGTAAGATACAATTGAAATACAATTCTTGAAATCTCTACTATTCACTTCCACTAACCTTTCTCTGTCATTTAATACAATTGTCTCTGCTTAAGTTAGTGTGTGTGGGCTAAGGAGTTTATGATTGCTCTACGCTGCAACATTCAATCGGAAGATCAATAATTTTTCAGTTCATCTTCTCTCACCTTCGAACAATCACATTCATTTTTTAAAACTTTCAGTAATTGATTTAATCAATATTAATTTATAAAACAATTATGTTCGTGGATTTATGACCCAAGAAAAAAATGTGTTCCTCACGACCTCCTAAGTTATTTTTGAATAAAAGAAGTCGTGTAAAAGTTCTGCGTAAATTTGTCTTTCGTTTGTTCTACGCTGCTTGGATTTTGAAACTCCGTCCTTCCTTTTCCTCATTGAATTCCAGATTTCTCTCGTGCACATTACGGGTACTGATTTTATAGCATTTAATTCCTATCATTTATACGTGACCGTGCCCATTCTAATTTATCCTGGATTACGAGTAAGTCACAGCTCACTTATTTGTAACTCAAGTTATTTCCAATGACTCCGTCAGTTGTCTTTTAAATATTAAAAGAGAAAAATAAACCCTCCTAAAATTTCTACTATACAACCCATTATATTATGGACTGTTTCTGAATTCATACATCTATTTTCAATTCAAGAAAGAGAACAATTGCATGGAAGCTGGAAAAATCTCAAATAGGTGAATGTAGCAAAGATATGAATTGAATAAAGTGTAAAATGAACGTGTTTACGATAAGAAATAACAGCTTTCTCTTTATTTGACTTAGCTTTATAGGAGTTGAGCAGTAAACATACCACTATACACTGCTGCTGTCCAATAGATTTAGAAAGATAGAAATGGCATAAATGTGTGTTTGTTAGCAATGAAGCCTGGATTGTGTGTGCGAGGGGATGGAGAGACGCAATAGTGAATATGTTTTCCTTGTAAATACTTCAATTCCATTCTCTTGTCCCATCTCAACCAATACGTTATATTGCGAAGGGACTCATTGTGCTCAGGCACTGAGCAAACGAATAAGCCAGTCTCTATAGTCTCATTGATGTTGCAGAAACGAAATAAAGATGTAATGTATTAATGACGAGAAAGTGAGACTCGTCGTTTTCGTCTGAATAATCTTATGGAGTTTGGACAGATGTTGGTAATGATGAGAGAGCAGTAGAGATGTCACGAGAATTGTCAACTTTTAATCACGCATATCAACCTAGTTAGTCTCATATTGACTCGTCCATGCTGACTTTGTATTCTCAATCATGACATAGCATGTGTCCTAATATTCGACTACACAACTTGTAGCCAATTTAATTGCCTTCTAAATCAATATGCAAAACAAATATAATAGCACCAATCAATAAATGTTGCTCTTTTTACCCTCCTGTTTGAGATGGATTTAACTTACAATAATCGATGATTTGAATTTCAAGAAAATCATTGCTTCAAATTAACGCACATGGTCGGCTGGAAGACAACCGGAATATGTAATTTCTAAATTCGGCAATCCAAATTCTTAGTATTCATAGATTTCTTTAACAAGTAATGATGTTCAAAACTTCTACGTTGAAAGAAAAGCGAGGATCAGAGTGTAATTAATTAACTATGAAGAAGTTATTGTATAATTTTGCATTAAATATTTGTCATGAAGGACTTTACTTGTAGCACTAAGTTTAAATTTAAAAATCGCAAGTCTTCACCCATCCTTGCAGACTACCTAATAATCGCGGTTATCTTCTAACACACTGTTTGTAAGTGATTAATGTTGGACCCTCATATGGTTGTTCTAGTCTTAAGCAATATTAATTCATCTTTCGTCAAGAGCATATTATTACACACCGCTACTGTCAACTATGTTTCGCAAGGCACTTAAGTTTTCCAAGAGTGTATGATAGCATGCAAGACTATCTTATGAGTTAGTTATTTAATAAAGCATTAAACATGTTAAGCCTTATGCCTGCGTATCTTCCAAATGTATCAAATCACACAAAGTAACTGCTGGAGAGCTTAGCAAACGAAAATTACAAAATCCTCTAATTCAATCTGCGACCCTCCATGGAAAATGAGAGCTTTAAGAAAAATTTGAAAAATATTTAGGCCTAAGTAGATAATGAAATGCGGAAGTTTTTTATAAAGTTTATATTTCGCATTGTATGATTTGTGTGATTGAGTATTCCTCATAATAAAAGTACGTTTAGATATTATCCGTCGCAAAATAACACTCAACTGTGTTAGGCAAGGCATTTATGTTGTACAAGTGTTTGTAGGTTTGCATGGGATACTGTCATGTGTGTTGGGGATTTATTTTATCAAGACTTGAAGATGCTTAACCGTATATGCATGTGTTCACGCATCTTCGTCAGCACCCCAAAAAGTCTCATATCGCATTTATAAATTGCTGGAGAGCATAGCAAACGAAAGATCCAGACGGCAATCTCATCGTCTCGCCCAAATTCCTCTTCTTCTCACATCACTTGCATTTCATTACGTTATTTTGTTCATGTCTTCGTATGTGCTTATCTGTCAATGTAACCATTTTTCCTAATGGATTTACAAAAATTACAAACTCAGTAATTGTAAAATATGTAAATTAATGAATATGTTTAGGAAGTCCTTCTTTGGTGAGTTAAAACTCAATATTAGAGAACTAAACTAGCCAATAATATACCTTACATATCTTGAATGTCCGATACAGATCCGTTATCAATTATCAGTCTTTCGAATTAATATTAACTGGTGGCTAATTTTATTATAGCACACAAATAACAGAATTGCAGATGGAGTACTCACAATGAGATAATTGACATTTTGTTTGCTATTTGTGAAAGAATTTATGTGAGTAAAATGCGGAATGGGATGTATTAATGATGAAAAGTGGGATTCGCTATTTGTTTTGCTTAGCTTATAAGCATTTCTTAAAATGTTGGTAAATATGCGAGTGACAGAGATGGCGTGAGTGTTAGCAAACTTCAGTCACGCGTCTCCGCATATTAAATATTGAAATTCATAAGTCTATGAGTGAAATGTAAATTGGGATATATTGATTATGAGAAAGTGAGACTCGCTCTCCCATGATTTGGTTCAGGCTTACAGTGGAACCTTGCTGGTTGACTACACTATCTTTTTCCAAATTTCTTTTTACTCGGCTATTTTCACTATAAAGCCTTGCCTCGGGGAAAGAAACTTTCTCCATTATTTACTTTCGAAACGCAACATGGTAACATGAGGCTTATTTAAACGGTTGTAGAAATAGGAAACATTTACCACTTATTCGAATAATTTGAAATGGGTTGCTAGTCGCCTGTGCTTAAGAGACTTAAAAGATTTAAAAAAGGATGCTACAAAGTGTGGAATTTGGTCTACAATGTAATTTATATTTATGGTATATGTTCACACTAGTACACTACTCAAACCGAAACAGGTATTTTAAACTACAGAAATGTTAAAAAATCATCAAAAAACATTTTCCAAAAAGATTTTAATTAAAATTTGTTTGCTATTTTGAAATTAAATTCCACTTTATCATTTACATTTCAAACGTAGCTGTACAATTTTGAAAAACAAAACCGGGAACCTTTGTTTTCACATCGACCTTAGTTATATGTAGGCTGGCGCAAAAAGAAAAATTGTTCGCAACTAAATAAGTGCTTCAAGGAATGTTCCACTGTTGATATTTCTTTCAGAAGTTGGTAAGGTTCTGGGAGTGACAGAGATATAACCCAGATAAGCAAAGTAAACCATGCATCTCCAGAATATCTCACATTGAATCCAGGCTTGTCTGCCCCTATTATGACATACACACACTCAAACAGATTTCATCATGCCAACATAGTCTAATATAAACTCTCAAATAACTATATGAGATTATACTGGTTTCTAGCGATAACTTAGGCCTGCCTCACATGTGAATGTGTGCATTGCCACCTGAAGTACTTGTTTCTATTTTGCGTGAAAATCTGAAATCGGGAGTTTAGTAATTGACAGCTTATGCATGGACAGATTCCAAAATCGACTTTTTCAATTCTCATTTTATCAAATGAATTCGGGCACTGATTTCACAGGGTTTTATGGATATAATTTTGACTGGCCATTCTAATTTATCCTGGCTTGTGAGTAAATTACATTTTAACTCATGCGGTTTCCAATCACTCCATCGGTTGTATCTTAAATATGAAGCGAACAAAATAAAACCCTCCTTAAAGGTCTCATATATAACCAAACATATTTTATAATGCTTGTGGATTCCTGTATGTCTTTATTTCATGAAGGAGAACAACTGCGTGGAAGCTAGAATACTCACTGAGGGACTAATGGGGAAAGAAACAAATAGAGTTATAGAAATGAAACTTATTTATCGTGAGAAAGTAAGCTTTCTCATTATTTTACTTTATTTAAGTATACTACTAAACACATTGATGCTGTCCAATACGTTAACAAAATTAGAAATGGCAAATGTGTGTGCTTGTTAGCATTGTTGACTGGATAGTGTGTACGAGGGAATGTGGTAATGCAATGGACAATATGCTTGTACTTGTCAATACTTCACTACCATTCTCTTCTCACATCTTAACCAGTATGTAATATCGCGAAGAGACTCATAGTACCCAGACACTGGTGGAAAGCTCAGCAAACGAATCAGCCCATCTCCATAGATTAATATTGATGTTGAAGAAACGAAATGAATTTAATATGTAATGAAATGTATTAATGATTAGCAATAGGACTCGCTTTTTCCTTCTGAATGCTTTGAAGCAGTTCGTGGAGTTTTAGGTAAAAATGTGAGAGTATCAGAGATGGCACCGGGATAATCAACTTTTAATCACGCATCTAAACTTAGTCTCATGTCAACTTGTCTACGATGTCCAGGATGACTTTCTATCGACAATCATGACAAAGCCACAATCCCACAACTTGTAGCTAAATAAATTGAATCAAAAATCCCTCTACAAAACAATATAATAACGACAATAAAAGTCGCTCTCTTCTTCGATACTTTTTGCCATGGGATTGACTTACAAAAATCAATGGTATTAATTTTTAAAAGATTTTTGTTTATATTATTGCGCATCACATGTTGAAAGACAAACAACCTGCATTACTTTTAGGTTCGGAAATTCATATTCTTAGTATTAACAAATTTCAGTGATAGAGAAAGCTCGGTAGTCGTGTAACCTGTGATGTTATTTGCAGAAATAGAATTTCTTTTTCATAAATGCAACTCTAGGTTTAAGTGGTTGCCCAGAATGCAAAGTAAGCAAGTAATTATCTTCAAAACTTCTATAATGAAAGATTATCGTCGTAAAATCTGGAATCAAAGTCTAATTAATAAATTATGTAGGAATTATTTGAATTTTGTGTCAATTATTTCTGTAATGAAGAAGTCTACCAGTTAGATTTATTTCAAATTCAAAAATTTCACGTCTTCACACATTCATGGAGACTTCCTCATAATCGAAAGCATCTTCTGACACACTGAGTGAATTAGGATGGACCCTCTTATTGTTGTTCCAGGCTGCACAGTCTGAGATCCTGTACTTTTTCTTTCCTTGCTCTCGCCTAAAATTAGGGTAGTTCATATTAACAGTTAAGTACTTGACGTAGGAAATATAAATTCATCAATCTTCAAAAAAGCGTATCATTAATTACTACTACCATCAACTGTTTTATGCAAGGCAGTTTGTTTCACAAGTGAGTGCATGTTAGCATTGAAAACTGCTTTGTGTGTTAGGGAGTTATTTTGTAAAACATTAAAGATGCTAAGCCTTATGACCGCGTATGTACCCACATCTTGATCAACAGCCCAAATGAATCATATCGCACACAGAAATTGCTGGAGAGCCAGCAATGGACAGCGACTACATCCTATAATTTCATTTGTGACCCACCATGGAAAAGAAATTTCGAAATATTAATAAATTTTATAGTTCTAAGTAAAATATTATGTAGAATGTTCTTTATTAAGTTCCAATTCTGGATTCTAAGAAATGTGTGATTGAAAGTCCACATTTTAAAAGTGAGTTCAGACATATCCTATTGCCAAATAACTCTGAACTGTGTTAGGAAGGGCAGTTAGGTTGTACAAGTGTGTGCTAGTTTGCATGGAAGACTTTCCTGTGTACAGGGGATTTATTTAATAAAGCATTAAACATGCTTAACCTTATATCTCCATGTGTACTCACGTCCTCGATAACATCCCAGAAGTCTCTTATCGCATTCATATATTGCTGGTGAGCATAGCAAATGAAAGAGCCAGTCGGCAGTCCCATCGTCTCCCCCAAAATCCTCTGCATTTGGCATCACATGCATTTCATTACTTTATTTCGTTCATGTCTTCGTATGTGCTTGTCTGTCAATGTAACCATTTTTCCTGATGGATTGACAAAAATTACAAACTCAGAAGTTGTAAAATATGTAAATTAATGAATATGATTAGGAAGTCCTTTGATGAGTTAAAGCTCAATATTAGAGAACTAAACTGTTAATTAATATACCTATCTTAAATACCCGATACTGATCCTTAATCAATTATCATTCTGTTCAAATAATATTATCTTGGGGCTATTTTCAGTATTGTAACACAAATAATTGAATTGTATCTGGAGTACTCACTAAGAGATGATTGATGTGTCTAAGAAAATATGTGGGTAAAATGGGGAACGGGATATATTAATGATGCAAAGTGAGATTCGCTAATAGTTTTGCTTAACATATAAGCATTTCTTCAGATGTTGGTAAAGATTTGAGTAACAGAGATGGCGTGAGGTTGGCAAACTTCAGTCACGCGTCTCGACATTTTCAATATTGATCTTCATAAGTGTATAATTAAAATGTCAAATGGGATGTATTAATTATGAGAAAGTGAGACTCGCTCTTCCTTAATTTGGTTTAAGCTTACAGTGGAACCTTGTTTGAAGACTACATTCTTAATACAGGTTATAGTATTTTTACACACGGATGTTTTTATTTAGAAACCTTGCCTTGTGGAAACAAACCTTCTCCATTATCGCTGCATTATTATTATTATTATTATTAAGTTTTAAAACTGTCTTTCCAAACGCTACATGGTAACATGAGGCTTATTTAAACGGTTGTAGAAATAGGATATGCTTTTTATTTTGTGGCACGGGCAGGATGGAATGCCCACAGGTATCCGGGAATTAGCATGGTAGAGTATTGTAGTTAAATGTACAAAGTATGAGCTAACGAACCAGGAAAAACGAGTACAGGAGATGAGGCTTGCAATAGCAGTCCTCCGGGGTGGCTCAGGTGGAAGAGCTTCTGACGGGTAATCAGAGGACGTGGGTTCGAGTCCCACTCTCTGCCTGATATTTGCATCCTCCGCTCCCTGCCATTCTCACATACACGTTACAATTTATTCGAATATTAGGAAATTGGCTTCTAATCACCTATGCTTTGGACGACTTAAATGTTTTAGAAAGATATGCTACAAAGTAAGGAATTTTTTCTACAATTAAGTTTAAATTTATGATAGATTTTGTCACTAGTAAACCACTTAAACCAAAACATGAATTTCAAACAACAGGAATAGTAAAAAAATCATAAACAAATATTTTCCAAAAAGATTTCGGTTGAAATTTGCTTTTTTTATATGCAATTTCAGTGTATCATTCATATTTAAAAATGGAAACGTTTGCCTTCACACCGATGTAAGTTGGATATAAGCGAGTCAAAAAGGAAAATTGTTTGCATCTAAATAGCCTACGCTTTCAGGAATGTTCCACTGTTAGTATTTGTACGAGATGTTTATAAAGTTCCGAGAGTGACAGAGATGGCACTCGGATAAGCAAAGATAACTATGCGTCTCAACAAAATCTCACCCCGAGTCTAAGCTTGTCTGCACTTATTATGACATACTCACACTCAAACGGATTTTATCATACCACCATAGTATACTGTAAACTCACAAACAACTTTATGAATCAATACGGGTTTCAAGAGATAAGTGAGGACTGCCTCGCATGCTATTGAGTGGATTTCCACACCTGAAATCGACTTTTTCAATTTTAAATTTTATCCAATGATTTTGGGCACTTATTTTACGGCAATTTATGGATGGATATTTGGCTGACCATTCTGATTTTTCCTGGCTTCTGAGTAAATCAAATTGTAACTCATGTAATTTCCAATGTCTCGGCCAGTTGAATCTTAAATATGAAGCGAGAAAAATAAAGCTCTCCTAAAGTGTCTCATTTAAAACCTTAAAATTTTTGGAATATTTGTGAATTCTTGTATCTCTTTAATTGGGAAAGAGAACGACTGCATGGAAGCTGGAGGACTCACCAAGAGATTAATGTGGCGAAGAAACAAATACAGTTTGAAGAATGAAACGTGTTTATTGAAAGAAAGTAGGTTTTCTCTTTATTTTACTTCGCTTTGAAGGAGTTATGTTGTTTAAGAAACGAAGCAAACGTACGACTACACACAGTGCTGTTGTCCAACAGATTCCAGTTAGAAATGCCATAAGTGTGTGCTTGTTAGCATTGTGGACCGGATAGTGTGTGCAAGGGAATGTGGTGATGCAAACGTGAATATGCTTGTCATCGCGAATATTTCACTAAAATTCTCTTCATATTTTAACCAATATGTAATATCGCGAAGGGGCTCATACTACTCAGACACTGATGGCAGTTTTTTTCACAAGTGAGTGCATGTTAGCATTGAAAACTGCTTTGTGTGTTAGGGAGTTATTTTGTAAAACATTAAAGATGCTAAGCCTTATGACCGCGTATGTACCCACATCTTGATCAACAGCCCAAATGAATCATATCGCACACAGAAATTGCTGGAGAGCCAGCAATGGACAGCGACTACATCCTATAATTTCATCTGCAACCCACCATGGAAAAGAAATTTCGAAATATTAATAAAGTTTATAGTTCTAACTAAAATGTAATGTAGAATGTTCTTTATTAAGTTCCAATTCTGGATTATAAGAAATGTGTGATTGAAAGTCCACATTTTAAAAGTGAGTTAAGACATAATTTATTGCCAAATAACTCTGAACTGTGTTAGGAAGGGCAGTTAGGTTGCACAAGTGTGTGCTAGTTTGCATGGAAGACTTTCTTTTGTACAGGGGATTTATTTAACATAGCATTAAAGATGCTTAACCTTATATCTCCATGTGTACTCACATCTTCGATAACAGCCCACAAGTCTCTTATCGCATTCATGAATTGCTGGAGAGCATAGCAAACGAAAGATCCAGCCGGCAGTCTCATCGTCTTGACCAAATTCCTCTTCTTCTCACATCACTTGCATTTCATTACGTTATTGTGTTCATGTCTTCGTATTTGCTTATCTGTCAATGTAACCATTTTTCCTGATGGATTTACAAAAATTACAAACTCAGTAATTGTTTTGTCTGTTAACAAAATTAGAAGTGGCAAACGTGTATGCTTGTTAGCATTGTTGACTGGATAGTGTGTACGAGGGAATGTGGTAATGCAATGGAGAATATGCTTGTACTTGTCATAACTTCACTACCATTCTCTTCTCACATCTTAACCAGTATGTAATATCGCGAAAAGACTCATAGTACCCAGACACTGGTGGAAAGCTCAGCAAACGAATCAGCCCATCTCCATAGATTAATATTGGTGTTGAAGAAACGAAATGAATTTAATATGTAATGAAATGTATTAATGATTAGCAATAGGACTCGCTTTTTCCTTCTGAATGCTTTGAAGCAGTTCGTGGAGTTTTAGGTAAAAATGTGAGAGTATCAGAGATGGCACCGGGATAATCAACTTTTAATCACGCATCTAAACTTAGTCTCATGTCAACTTGTCTACGATGTCCATGATGACTTTCTATCGATAATCATGACAAAGCCACAATCACACAACTTGTAGCTAAATAAATTGAATCAAAAATCCCTCTACAAAACAATATAATAACGACAATAAAAATCGCTCTCTTCTTCGATACTTTTTGCCATGGGATTGACTTACAAAAATCAATGGTATTAATTTTTTAAAGATTTTTGTTTATATTAATGCGCATCACATGTTGAAAGACAAACAGCCTGCATTACTTTTAGGTTCGGCAATTCATATTCTTAGTATTACAAAATTTCGGTGACTAGAGAAAGCTCGGTAGTCGTGTGGACCCTGTGATGTTATTTGCAGAAATAGAATTTCTTTTTCATAAATATAACTCTAGGTTGAAGTGTTTGCCCAGAATGCAAAGTAAGCAAGTAATTATCTTCAAAACTTCGATACTGAAAGATTATCGTCGTAAACTCTGGCATCCAAGTGTAATTAACAAATTATGTAGGAATTATTTGAATTTTGTGTCAATTATTTCTGTAATGAAGAAGTCTACCAGTTAGATTCATTTGAAATTCAAAAATTTCACGTCTTCACACATTCATGCAGACTTCCTCATAATCGAAAGCATCTTCTGACACACTGAGTGAATTAGGATGGACCCTCTTATTGTTGTTCCAGGCTGCACAGTCGGAGATCCTAAACTTGTTCTTTCCTTGCTCTCGCCTAAAAATAGGGTAGTTCATATTTACAATTAAATACTCGACTTAGGCAATATTAATTCATCAATCTTCCAAAAAGCGTATCATTAATTACTACTACTCTCAACTGTTTTATGCAAGGCAGTTAAGTTTCACAAGTGAGTGCATGTTAGCATAGAAAACTGCCTTGTGTGTTAGGGAGTTATTTTGTAAAACACTAAAGATGCTATGCCTTATGACTGCGTATGTACCCACATCTTGATCAACATCCCAAATAAATCATATCGCACACAGTAATTGCTGGAGAGCCAGCAATGGACAGCGACTAAATCCTATAATTTCATCTGTGACCCACCATGGAAAAGAAATTTCGAAATATTAATAAAGTTTATAGTTCTAAGTGAAAGATAATGTAGAATGATCTTTATTAAGTTCCAATTCTGGATTATAAGAAATGTGTGATTGAAAGTCCACATTTTAAAAGTGAGTTAAGACATAATCTATTGCCAAATAACTCTGAACTGTGTTAGGAAAGGTAGTTAGGTTGTACTAGTGTGTGCTAGTTTGCATGGAAGACTTTCTTGTGTACTTTGGGATTTATTTAATCACGCATTAAAGATGCTTAACCTTATATCTCCATGTGTACTCACATCTTCGATAACATCCCATAAGTCTCTTATCGCATTCACAAATTGCTGGTGAGCATAGCAAACGAAAGAGCCAGCCAGCAGTCTCATCGTCTCCCCCAAAATCCTCTTCATTTCTCATCACATGCATTCCATTACTTTATTTCGTTCATGTCTTCGTATGTGCTTTTCTGTCAATGTAACCATTTTTCCTGATGGATTTACAAAAATTACCAACTCAGTAATTGTAAAGTATGTAAATTAATGAATATGTTTAGGAAGTCCTTTTTTGGTGAGTTAAAGCTCAATATTAGAGAACTAAACTAGCCAATAATATACCTTACCTAACTTGAATGTCTGATTCAGATCCGTAATCAATTATCAGTCTTTCGAATTAATATTAACTGGTGGCTAATTTTATTATAGCACACAAATAACAGAATTGCAGATGGAGTACTCACTGTGAGATAATTGACATGTGAAAGAATTTATGTGAGTAAAATAGGGAATGGGATGCATTAATGATGAAAAGTGGGATTCGCTATTTCATCATATTCATAAGTCTATGAGTGAAATGTAAATTGGGATGGATTGATTATAAGAAAGTGAGACTCGCTCTCCCATGGTTTGGTTCAGGCTTACAGTGGAACCTTGCTGGGTGACTACACTATCTTTTTCCAAATTACATTTCTTTTTGCTCGGCTATTTTCAGTATAAAGCCTTGCCTCGTGGAAAGAAAATTTGTCCACTGTTTATTGTCAAAACGCAACAAACTTTTGTCATGCGGCTCGAAATTTTCATTATTGATCTTCATAAGTCTATAATTAAAATGTCAAATGGGATGTATTAACTATGAGAATGTGAGACTCGTTCTTCTTTAATTTGGTTAAAGCTTACAGTGGAACCATGTTTGATGACTATATTCTTAATACAGGTTAAAGTATTTTTACACACGGATGTTTTTATTTAGAAACCTTGCCTTGTGGAAACAAACATTCTCCATTATCGCTGCGAAATTTTACAACCGTCTTTCCAAACGCTGCATGGTAATATGAGGCTTATTTAAACGGTTGTAGAAATAGGATATGTTTTGTGACACGGGCAGTATGGTAGCCTGTAGATATCTCGGAAGACAGCTGGAGTAGCTACACCATACTACTCCAGCTGTGATATTGACCATGGCAAACGACGTGAGTAGGAGAGATGAGGATAGCAATAGCAGGCCGGGGTAGCTCAGTTGGAGAGCATCTGACCGGAAATCAGAGGACGTGGGTTCGAGTCCCACTCCCTGCCTGATTTTTGCATTCTCCGCTCTCTTCCTTACTCACACATTCGTTACAGTTTATTTTTTTGTGGCACGGGCAGGATGGAAAGCCCACAGGTATCCGGGAATTAACATGGTAGAGTATTGTAGTTAAACGTATAATGTATGAGCTAATGGACCAGGGCAAACGACGTGAGTACAGGAGATGAGACTTGCAATAGCAGTCCTCCGGGGTAGCTCAGGATGAAGAGCTTCTGACCGGCAATCAAAGGACGTGGATTCGAGTCCCACTCTTTGCCTGATTTTTACATCCTCCGCTCTCGGTCGTCCTCACATATACGTTACAATTTATTCGAATATTTGGAAATTGGCTTCTAATCACCTATGCTTTGGACGATTTAAAAGTTTTAGAAAGATATGCTACAAAGCGAGGAATTTTTTCTAAAATTAAGTTTAAACTTATGACAGATTTTTTCACTAGTAAACCACTTAAACCAAAAAATGAACTTAAAACAACAAGAAATGTAAAAAAATCATACACAAATATTTTCCAAAAAGTTTTCGGTTGAAAATTGCTTGCTATTTTATATGCAATTTCAGTATATCATTCATATTTAAAAATGGGAACGTTTGCCTCCAATAGCCTACGCTTTCAGGAATGTTCCACTGTAAGTATTTGTACGAGATGTTTATAAATTTCCGAGAGTGACAGAGATGGCACTCGGATAAGCAAAGTCAACTATGCGTCTCCACAAAATCTCACTCCGAGTCCAAGCTTGTCTGCACTTATGAAGACATACCTACTCACTCTCAAACGGATTTTATCATACCAGTTTAGTCTACTGTAAACTTACGAACAACCTTATGAATCAATACGGGTTTCAAGAGATAACTGAGGACTGCCTCACATGTTAATGAGTGGATTTCCACACTGGAAATCGACTTTCTCAATTTTAAATTGTATCCAATGATTTTGGCCACTTATTTAACAGCAATTTATGGATAGATTTTGGCTGACCATTCTGATTTTTCCCGGATTCTGAGTAAATCAAATTGTAACTCATGTAATTTCCAATGACTCGATCAGTTGAATCTTAAATATGAAGCGAGAAAAATAAAGCTCTCCTAAAATGTCTCACATAAAACCTTAAACATTTTGGAATATTTGTGAATTCGTGTATCTCTTTATTTGGGAAAGAGAACGACTGCATGGAAGCTGGAGGACTCACCAAGAGATCAACGTGGCGAATAAACAAATAATGTTTGAAGAATGAAACGTGTTTATGGTAAGAAAGTGGGTTTTCTCTTTATTTTACTTCGCTTTGAAGGAGTTATGTTGTTTAAGAAACGAAGCAAACACACGACAACAAACACTGCTGTTTTCCAAGAGATTCAAAAAGCTAGAAATGCCATAAGTGTGTGCTTGTTAGCATGACCGGATAGTGTGTGCAAGGGAATTCGGTGATGCAAACGTGAATATGCTTATCATTGCGAATACTTCACTAAAATTCTCTTCACATTTTAACCAATATGTAATTTCGCGAAGGGGCTCATACTACTCAGGCACTGATGGAAAGCTTAGCAAACAAATAAGCCAATCGCCACATATTAATTTTGATGTTGAAGAAAGGAAATGAATTTTGCATGTAATGAAATTTCATTAATGACGAAAAAGTGAGACTCGTTCTCTCCTTCTTAAAGCTTGAAAGCAGTTTGTAGAGATGTTGGTAAAGATGAGAGAGTAGTAGAGATGGCACGATGATAATCAACTTTTAATCACGCACCTCAGCTTGGTCTCATACTGTCTTTTCCGTGATTACTTTGATTTGAAAATTATGACCCAGCAACAATTAAACTACTGGAAGCAATTGCAAAAGGAATTGAATTTTCTCCAAAATCACAGACATTAAAATACCGACAATAATTTTCGCTCTTTTCTTATCTCCTTCGTGCCACGGAATTGATTTAAAATAATCAATTCTATGAATTTCAAAAAAATTCTTGCTTCATATTAATACACGTCAATAGCTGAAAGACAAACAGCACATATTATTACTAAATTTAGCAATTCATATTCTAAGAATTCAATAACGTCTTTGATTAGAGAAAGTTCTTTAGTCGGAAGGACCGTGGGGTGAGTGATAATACTCGATAGATCAACAAACTGAGATCATTATTATGTAAAATTGATATGCAGAATTGAAATTGTTTTTTTGATTTGCGCTCGAATTTCTTGATTCCTTTTGCTGGGCATCAACATCAAATGTTTTTACTTTAATAATCGGCAGCTTAGTGACAAATATTTCAATATATTTCATCAATAGTATGTTAGCAAAGAACTTTATCCGTTGTGTTTAAAAGAGAATTCAAATTGTACCTCGTGCGAAGATATCATTAATAACTTGCAAGTGTATTAAACATTGCTAACTTTTGCAAGCATCTAATAGTAGCTTCGTAAATTAGCGCAGGCTATTTATCAATCGTGAGTTTCTTCTAACACTAAAAAAGAGTGTGAGTGATCGCTGTCTCTTACTTTTCCAAGCTGCACCGCCTGAGCACGCCCCATTATTGCCCCTACCATTTGATCTACTTAACTCATGTAGATTTATATGTTACACTTGCGTCACCTCTCTTAATCATTATAAGTAACCAAACAACCAGAGCTCTTCGCAGTCCCAAAAAGGTAGTCGTGGGATGAATAATGAAATCAGCGTAGAGAAAGTTTAGAGCATTGACAAGAATAGGAAGCTTAGAAACACAGTAACCAAGTCCAAATCGAAGCGTTGGAAATACACTTTTACCTCTTTCAATGAATATAGTTCCTACATAAACATGTAGCACGCAAAACCCATTGCAATCATTTTTGAAATTTTGCAATGCATCGTTCTTCAAGTTGTTTAATCTAAAGTAAACACATTAATCTTTTTGAATCTGAATAAAGCTGCTGAAGTTGAAAACCATTCTGGTATGTTTTTATAAGGAAGAAACAACTCCGCATCTCCTTCTAATTAATTAATGTTGAGTTTCTGATACGAGTTAATCACAGTTTAATGGTTTAATGCTCATGCTGTTTGCAGTGACTCCAGCAGTTGTAATGTAGTAAGTAGATGTCTTTTCAATTCATCAAAGAGGATGATTGCAGGGAAAGTTGAGAACTCACTAATAGAGATGAATGGGACGAAGAAATGAATTGAGTGAAGATGTTGATGTAATTTATTAACGATGAGAAAATGAGACTCAGTCTTTATTTTGCTTAACTTCCAAGCAGTCATCGAGATGATTGTAAAAAAGTGAGAGAGATAGAGATGGAATGAGGAATAGCAACTTCAATCACGCTTTTCCCCAAAGTCTCACACAAACCACTCCTTCGGCAATCCAGAAATACTCACAATTGTACAACTTGTATCATATCAACACATGTTTGCTACTCTAAGCTCTGGAATAGTAAAATTTATTAATCTGTTTACCTTATCCATGATTCCTATTGCTAGGCATCAAAATCAAAATAGGGATTTTAAAAACCGATAGCTTACGACGAATATTTCATTGCATTTCATCAATAGTATGTTAGCTAATAATAAGAACTCTATCCCTTGTATTTAAAGTAGAACTCAAATAATACCTTGTGTCAAGTCTCGTCAAACCAATTAAGCAAAGTGACTGTACTTGAAACTTGAAAAAAGCGCAATAAGTTTCCTTGACACATTTACACACATATTTCTTCAACTGCTCACCATAAATATGTCTATGAACATAAGTTTTAACGATGCATTTTTGTAACATGTCGAGTTTAAAAAACTTCGTCAGCTTGTATGACACCAGTAAAAGTACGTTATCAACAGACGTCCGGTACTTAGCCAATAATTTTGATTTTGAAATTACTCTTATTTGTATACTTGTGTTTAATTCTGCAAGGAGAATGGTTGCATTGAAGCTGTAGGACTCAGAAAGAATTGAATGTGTCAAAGAAACGAATTGAGCAAAGTCAGAAATGAAGCATGTTTGCCATAAGGGATTGAGACTCGATCTTTGCTTTACTTAATCTTAAAGGAGTTGTTTGAGACAATAAGTCAGGCAAGATACCTTTACACACTGTTAGTGTCGGTTGGTAAAAAGAGCTTAAGCGAGTATTTGTTAAATTTGAGGACTGGATTGTGTGAATATGCGTGTCCTTGCGCCAACTTCACTGTCATTCTTTCCTCAAACCTTAAATAACATCCCCAAGAGTCCCTTAGCAACTTAGTACACACCGACACATATTGAAAGATTAGCAAACGAAAGAACCAGTCTTTAGGCTCATTGAATCGAAGAAAGAACTTGTGTGCAATGTGGAATGATGAGAAAAAACTTGTTCATTCCTCCTAATGCTTTAAGCCTTTCAAATCCA
Organism: Isotomurus maculatus; assembly: GCA_034696585.1. Taxonomy (NCBI): domain Eukaryota; kingdom Metazoa; phylum Arthropoda; class Collembola; order Entomobryomorpha; family Isotomidae; genus Isotomurus; species Isotomurus maculatus. The sequence goes on along the minus strand of JAQGAC010000111.1, from coordinate 19,315 downwards.
ACCAATACCAATATCAACATCCCCCAGAATCTCTGAGCATACACAGACACTAATAGAAAGATTAGCAGACGAAAGAGACAGTCCATAGTTGAATAGTCTCATAAGGAAGGAATCAAAGAAACAAACTGTGTTTAATGTGAAATAAGGAGAAAGAGAGGATCGTTATTTAATCTAATAGTTTGTGAGCAGCTTGTTTAGTTGTTAGTTAATAATTTAAGATTAGCAGAGATGGCACGAGCATCATCAACATTCAATAACGCATTTCAATTTTGCCTTATATCAATGTGTGCGTCTAAAATCCTGATATAAGCTCACACACAACTTACAGCTTTATTACATTGCCTCTTATACACACCAAAATCACTGTAGGAAAAAATGCAAAGCGGGTATCGTGGGATAACTGATGTCACGCTCTTCTTACTTTCTTCTTGCTACAGAACCTACATACAATTATGCGAATTCTTGAATATCCTTTTTCATATTATTGCAATTACTAAGCATGGAAGGTAAAAAACAAGTAGTTTCTGAATTCAACAATTTACATTCTTACTACTCAAAAGGTTTACGGGTTGAAAAAGTTTGGTGATGTTACCGATCAATTGATAATTATTTGGTTTGCTGCTTCAGCAGTGAGGATTTCTAAGTAATGCCTGGTACTTCCTAATTCCTCAATTTTCACTTGCGATCCGTCATGATTAGTAAGAGTCTTTTTAAGTCTTACCTTAAGTGGGGGAAAGGCTTTAATTTTAAATACAATGTGGAAGCTTATATACTAGGTTTAGATTCATGACTGCAAGATATGTGTGTTTGTTGTCCGCAGAATAAATGTGACTTGAAACCTAAGTAACCGAGAAATAAGCATACCATTACACGTCACTACTGCTAACAATGTTAGGTAAGGTACTTATGAGGTTAAAAGTATGTGGCATGTTAGCATGGAGGGCGGTCTTGTGTGTTTGTGAGTGAATTATTCAATAAAGCATTAAAGATGCGTAACCTTTAGCCTGTCTATGTTCTATTCGATACTCACCTATTTGTTTATTTTGTTTTAAGCCTCATATCACACCCAGAGATTGCACGAGAACATGACTTACGAAAGAGACAGCCGAAAATCTCATCGTAATCTCGTCACTTTGCGTCAGTTGCATTTTATGGCTTTCAAGTAATCTTTTCCAAACCATTCTTCCTGCTTCACGTAAAAGCAAAGACAGGTGGCCTTGGCAGAATATGAATCTACTTAGGAGGATACACGAGGAGAGAAGGGTTCGATTGAGGAAAGCAAAACAGAAATTGGCTCCACAGAAATATTCCGGGACGTTTTTCACTGTAAAGTCCACATCTAAACGTGAAGCTAATAAAATACTGATACTCATGATGGAAAGTGTATGACGATTGATCCATTAACTATTTTACCCTGAAATAAAGTAGATGATTTTAAACCAACTATGATACACATAATTTCGAATGGAAATCTGCGTTTTAAACATTAAATGGTACACCTTCTGATGAACTTACGTCTCGTTTCCTTCCTTCCTTATTAATCGTTTATCGGAGATAACTTTGAAGACTGTGACCTAACACGTTATTTTACACGAGAAGCTAAATTTACAGCAGTAAAACACGTTATTACACACGGAATGATAAACAAAACTGGAGATTTAAACTATGGTCAGGAAAATCAGACAAACAGGTTTCGGAACAATGAAGTTTTAAATTAAAACTTGAATTCTTTATTCAATAATTTTTTTGAGCTCGCAGGCAGGTGAGTTGAGGGAATGGAGTTGCGTCCTTCATATCCCTTCATTCTCCAAGTAGAACTCAGAATCTGAGTTCCTCCGCATGCAAATTAACCTCACTACCACACACAGTCGTCTTTTCCAACAATAAATGTGCAAGTGGGCTCCACTGCACGCACATCTGAACTCAATATTTACAGGCAGGAGCAGAACAACAACCGACTGAATGTGAAAACAGTGACATCTTAATTCGAAATAGTAATCTTTTGCTCTGAGCGAGCATATTCATATAACGGACGGAGCATTCGAAATTCGAATGCATGTAAAAGATGACGCAACTAAGCCTGCCTTACCTAAGCACAATGGAATGGTGGTGGTGGAAAGCCGGGCACTCCACTCATCTGTGACAGTGGGCACCTTGAGTGTTCGCTAAAATTGTCATGCTAATTTTAAAACGATTTAATACAAGGCAACTGTTTTCAGAAGCTTGTGCCAGGTTAATCTCTCTTTGTGATGAATAAACATTTAAATGGATAATTTGATAATTTTCGTTGAATTCTAAGCTGAGCCCTGATAGTTAAGTGGTTAGGGCTGCAGACTAAAGGTATCACACACCGAAGGTCCGTAGTTTGATTCCTCACCCAGGGAAACTTAGCTAAGTAAGTCCTTTCTGGCTCTGTGATACCTCTGCAAAGAGGCAGAACGAGGAAGGTGCCTACGGGGTGATTCGACTATCGCCTTAATTAGCGTACATATGTTTCGTGTGGTATGCTATAGTAGGTCCTTGTGTACCTCTCTTCCTGGGTAACACTAGAGGAGGTTATAGCCCCGTCTACTGGTAGCGGAATGAATAGTGTTAACAATTTTCTATCATCTGAGACGTTAATAAGCTATGATTTTCATTTTCATTTTTTTTATTTTTCTCAATCGCGAACCTCAGAATCACGTATAAGTGAGTGTGATAATTAACATTCGTTTTATTTTCCGATGCTTTTTCACTTGAATTATTACTTGTGTCATTGAAAGCATCCATATATTTTTCGTTATTAAGAAACTATCTGCTGATTTGTTTTCCTATCTCATTGCAATAAGTGAAGCCAAACATCACTTGCATTTCCACCTTTGTGAACGATAATAGAATATTAAAATAGTAAACATGTGATTACAAAAGAATGCGTCTTTTTATTTACGTAATGATCTGAACCTCTCACTTTGTTGTAAGGAGATTGTCAATCAAAGGTGTCTTTTGCATCGGATTGATGAAGCATCTTGAATCTAGAATTTATGGATGCGACTTATGACAGATTCAGTTATAATGTAAGAGTAGGTTCTCTCAAGTGAAATTAATCTCCGCTCTGTCCCAGTTTGCATCTCTAAAAGCAATCTACATATCTAATATAAACGAATTTGTTAGATTAATTTTGGAGGTTGGGGAATTTTTCGTAGGCGTTGTTATGAGCTCACATTTGACGATAATCCACAAATGACTATTTTACATCGGGTAAGTGACAATGTGTCCCTCAAAATTTCATACAAATAGTTTTTCCTTTGTGCTTGGGTCTTCAGCGTTTGGGTGCTACTGTATCCCACAATTTCCAACTCTTTGTACCTTTATAACGCAAATTACCTCAGCCATTTGTATTGGAAATGAAGTTCAGTATTAAAAGTAGACTCAACTTACATTTCTTTTGAACTGGACAAAACGGTGGAATCATCAGAAGCAATAAAAACTTGTTGCTTGCTTCCATATTTTCTGAAAACTTTACAACATATTTAGATAAATCCCTAACGTCTTAATAGTGTGTTTAGCCTTGTCGAGTTGTGTCTGGTTCTTGAATAACAGCACTTTTCCTGAATAACACACTATATATTCACATAAACTTACGCTTGCTATCCCTGTATGTATTGAACTATAGATATAAAAAAATGACAATAGTGAAAGTCTAAATAAAAACTTAAGTGTCACCTCGTTTAACATATTCCGGTATTGAAGGAATTTAATTGCGGAATAAAGCAAATAACTGCCCACTCAACTGTAACGCATCGGAAATACCATGAAATACTCCGATAGTCAATAGTACAAATCACAGGACACAAGTTCAACAAAAATCTTTCAAAATGCATGTGCTTGAAGCAAATCGCCAATGAAATTTTGAAGATTGGTATGAAGAAATAGTGCAAAAAGTACAGCAGCAATCCTACTCTGTATTACTGCATGACTCTTTGCAATTGAATTTTACATTTTCCTAGGACTGAAGCTGACTTTAAGGTAAAATAATCCTCTAGGAATGATTTTAGCTGACTTATATTCAGCAATAAAGAAATGTGTTGTATATAGTATCCATTACATGCTGAAATCCTAAATATTCCAAATTTCATGAAACTTTAAAAAGTACACATTGAGTATTACATGTGAAAAGTTCTTTCTTCAAAAGATTACATTACGAAACTGAAGCGACTAAAATCGAATTTGGAAAAGGTTTAATGTCAAGGTGAAAGTTTGTTTGAATTTCATGACATATTGCACAAAAAAAATATCTGAATTACCTTTGTCGTTCACTTCCTTAACTTTTGAGAAATATTCATCTAGATTATGAAATGAATCATTTGCTTCCATTATTTTATCGGTTCGACGAACATGTAACCTTTACACAAATAATGCTCATTTTAAAACTGTTCGATTTCATACATTTATAATTTTACTATAATCGGACTCACCCTATGCAATCATCCCTTAAGCCAATTGAGGATTGGTCCTTTCGTATTCGTTTCATTGCTTCTGGTTGAACTCGCATTGCGTATTGCACAAATTGACTTGACCACCACAAAACTGGGTTAGGATGAAACTTCTCAACCAGTTCTGCCAAAGGGCGTGCAGCTACGATCCCATCGAACAACGGGTAGTCGAGCTGTATCGAAAGATTAGGATTCCAAGCAAACTCCGAAGCATTAAGTGGTTTCGAGTCTAAAATTTCATAAAACAATCCCTAGTAAGATCTTCAGTGTGCAACATAATCAACTGCTTTTTGTCTACGAAGTTTACAGAATTCAGAAGAATGTTGCCATGACCACTTGTAAGTTGAAGAAGTAGTGTTACAATCTGATCCTAAAGGAAGCATTACTTCAGACCATGGAGTCTGATAGGGCCAAGTACTCCCATCTATTTCTGTTTCATGGATCAAAGGTAGGCCCATTGCGTACGAAAGCATCAAACATGCTGCACGGTGATGTATTTGACACCCAAGACCACAACCTTTTCACAAACCAGCAATATTTACATAATATTTCTTGGAGTGTGGGTTTAACTGTACTTACTTTTTTCATAATGGCCGCATAAAATAGCATTTTTTCCACAATTTTTCAGATCTTGAAGGTTTCTTATTTGGGATTGAACTTTTTCGGACAAAATTTTTAATTGCCCCACACCAGTCACGTTACTTGGTTTTATTTCAGAGATATCTACTCCTGGAGGATTGAGGAAATCTAATGACTTGGGTTGAATCAGGTGTACACCACTATTCATAAAATACATGGAAATTTGTGGATTAGAAAACTTTAGCTATGTTTTTCAAAAACCGTTCATAAAATAGTTAGTTTGCATGTAAAACTTAGGCGTCTTTCATGTCAAATAGGCTTGTACCAATCACCCTTGAAAAAATTTAACTATCCATTATTCTGAGCGGCAAACGAAATCGTATAATTACCTGTTTTGTTTAGCAATAACGGGATCTTTTGGGTTATAGGTTGACAGATTTAGTCTGCAAATCAGACATCTTAGTAAGATAAAAGTTGAAAATGTACAACCAAGAACAATTCCTTTCTTAGGTGTCCAAAATCGCAAGACCAATGGTTTGTTTTTCATTTCTTCTTCAAATACACTCAATCTCTTTGTGTTCTTTCAATAATGTTATGATTGTTTATGCAACTACTAGTTTTTTGCAAATGTAAATTTCATTTCACCGGTCCAAAAAGTTTAAGGAAGCAATGACTTTGCAACTGAACGCTTGCAGTCAAAGACTGTCACTAACAGAACCATGCAAATGTATGGTCATTAGGCCTTACTAAAAAGTACAAATACCTTAATCTACCATAAAAAATCAACTTCAGCTACTGCAACTCGAGCTTAACCAATGAAAGCTATTCTACGTAACCTTTATCATGACCACTAAGCTTGTCAAGTTTTTACGCCTCCGTGTATCAGACTGTCTGCATCACATTCTACACGAATAAAACCTCTTTTTCATCATATTCCACAACTCAATCATATTTTAGCACTAGGTGGCTGCCCATTGGTTTTTGGAGATTATAAACGGAATCCCATTATATAAATTAGACTGAATACAATTTTCTCAGCAATATACAATTTTCTTCAAAAACATGTTGACTTGTAAGCAATGATTCGTTTCTCCAGAAGGACGGCTACCACTTGATATGGATTTAAGTATTTGACGAACCAAATACGGTCATAATCTTAAAGCGTGGAAATTTAGTGGGAATATTCCAATTTTCCAAGGAAATTATGCTTTGTTTCCTGCGAAGAAGACCCTTACCACTTTACTCTCGAAACAGGAAGACATTGGAAAGTTAAACTTACATGTAGGTGACATGAAGATTCTATCGTAGGAACCTGGGATCTTTAACCTAGGTCTTCTTTATTTGCTCTTCCCCAAGCTTACAAAGTATGGATTTCAATTTCCCAATGGGACAGACAAGTCCAATAGATTTAAATACCTCTGCGGGGATATATATATTTCAGACTATGCTCATATACCTTGTCCAGTTCCACTAAAGATATATTTGCGATCACCTCCTCGAATTGTTTCCAAATCCCTGCCTGGAATCCGCTTTCAGTCTTTGTCTGCCCATGATTTTTTTCAACTCCTTCCACATTATTCCCTTCAACTCCTACCTCAGGATTCCCCTCAACCCTTTAATCAGGATTCCCTTCAAGTCCATGGTCAGGATTTTCATCAGCATCACGTCTCAGAATACCTGCAACGTAATCATCAGGATTAACTACCTGTCCTTCAAGTTGATCCCTCAGACTCCCCTCGTTCCTCAGGGTTACTTTCAAATCCTTCCCCAGAATTCCCTTCTAATTCATCCCAAGAAATCCCTTAACATCCTTCCCCAGGATTCCCTTCAAATCCTTCCCAAGGACCCGTTGAATATTCTTCAACATTTTATTTAACTCCCTTTCCGGAGTTTCTTTCTATCTTTCTCGGGATATCCATCAACTATAAAGATTCTTCACATTGCGCTCATTAACTCCAAAAAATTTGTCTAAGCTCCCATACAATTATCTTCAAAACTGATAATACGCACCGCTACGGTTTTTTAAATCGTAAGCTGCAAGTACTTACCACAGATGTGAAATCAAAGTCCCGGGAGCAGAGCAGTAAGTGTCATCTATCTAACCTTAAATTACCCCGGATGTGGCCTTAAGTCCCACTAATGTAGTCATAAAGTCCCGTTTATGTGTTCTTAAGCATCCCGCATATAGGTTTTAAGTCCTACAAAAAGAGCCTTAAGTACCCTGAATGTAGCTCATTCACTCACTGGGTTATATTGAAAAATTCAAGGCATAAACTAAAAATCAGAATTGAATTCAATGAAGTCAACTTTCTTGTGGTCAGTTTAGGACCTTCCTTGATGTCATAGGTTTAAACCTGACAGAGGAGATAGGGTAACAAATTGAGAAGGTAGAAATATGGAAGTCATATTTCACGTGCTTACCTTAGCTACATATGCAGCTTGAGGTGACATGCAAATCTTATCAACGGATACAAAAACCAGTACCAATATCTTTAGCTTAAGCCATCATATGCACTTATAGCTTAACTCTTCAAAAAGCTGTGGCAAAAAAATCCAGAAGTCTGTTTCTGTGAGACGATTTTTTCCAGGACATACGTGAAGATGTGTGAGTGGCAGCAGAGATGACCCCAAACTCACTCACTGATAACCTCCTCAAATTCTGGACCAAACCTAACATACTCGACAGTAACCATAATGCATTCTTAACTAACTAATTAATGGCTCAGGTCACTTTTAAGTTTTTGGATTAGTCAGTCAAACACATCCTACAGTCTGGCATTATAGGTTCTACAACCTTTCATACATCTATTTATGAAACTCTAAATATTGTCATGGAATTTAGAAAGAGAAAAATAGCTAAATATGAAGAATGGATGGATTGGAGCATTTCTGGATTAATTGCACAGGTTACAAGATTACTCTTCTATTTTCATTATAATCGCATTATTATCTCCCCTACTTTTCCAAACTAATAGTTGTTATGGAATCTAGCTTTAGTTTCTTAAACTAATTTATCTAAACCAGTTTTAAATTGGCGATTTCAACATTTATTGCTTTAAATCATTCCACTTCACCAAAACAATTACTCCGGAAGAAGCTGCCATTCTAGTTGATTCTAGCAGTGAACATGATTGAGGAAGTAATACACAGAAAGTGTTTGAGATTGTAAATATTGTCTGGGTGTGTGTGAAGCAACTTTAAATAGGGCAATTTAATCAAATAACTCCGTTGGATTCAAGTTAATTTTCATTTACGGATATGTTCATGTTCGGTTACCAAAATGAAAGAGTAGGGATGTATTTGAAGCATAACTGTGGACTTTCAGGAATTTCGCTTGCTCGATGTCCTAACTTTCAAAATATAATATCAATGAATTTGCATATGATTATGATCAACTTGGCTTGCTGAAATTTCCGTGTCTCAATAGGCTGTTTGTTTGAAACGATTCTCTCCAGGACTTAAGTCAATATTTGCGAGTAGCAGTAGAGACGAGCCTAAGCTCACTTACTGATAACCTCCTGTACAATAGGGCCACGCTTAGCATAATGTCTCATGTCACTTATAACTTACAATTAGTGGATTACTCAATATCATCCAGGATGGATACATATCGATAGCTAATGTCTCATTTCACTTTTGGCTTCATAGATTGCTGAATCCCATGCATCTTACCGTCTGGCATTAAAGGTTCTCAATAACCTTTGATACATCGATTTATATAAACCGAAAAACAGTCACGTAACATATTTAGGCTATAAATTCTGAATGCGATGACTGGAAGCTTTATCATTTGTAGGGACTAAAAACACATTCTCTCTTATCCACTTATACTCGCTTACTCGACCTCTCTCCTACTCCTCGAATATTATTCTTTAACGTTACAGAATATGGCTCGAATATTCTGAATTAGTTTCTTTTATTGATAATTCACTTCGCTATTTACATTTTATCGCTTTGACCCATCCTAAGTCACTTCTCAAATAGCCCCAAAGTTAGCAACCATTTCAGTTATGAACAAGAATGAGAAAACAATATAGAATCCAATATGCGTTGATGAAATTGATTTAGAGAACCAAGAAAACCACAGACCTGTGGTTTTCCGTCAATCATTCTCACTTACCGATGACATAGTTATTTTTATTGTAATGACATGTGTGTTGTGTGCGACCTGTAGCAAATAAGGATTTAAAAGTTAATTTCGATATTGGGTCACTGTATAAATAAGTTGAACATTCGTTGTGTCAAAAAACTACTACTATTCATCGGTCAGTAAAATATCAAAATAGTAACATTGGGTTGCATCATATATTACAGTCTTGGTAGGATTAGGTTTCCTTATTTCCCGTATTTCTTTACACCTTCCAATGTTTTCTAGAACACAGATTGAAGTTTTTTTTGCTAGGGATGGTGTCTAATCTAAATTGTTGAATAAAAACATTCAGCTATTGTATTGATAATTTTCCGAGTTCAGATGGAATCTATAGCGTGTTGTGGATGCTCTTCGCATTTTTTTGTAAAGACCTTAGCTATTCTATTGAGGATCTAGTCGACACACTAGTACTTGGTCCTGCCAAGATTATCCAAACAGGAAGGCAGTAGTCCCTCAAAGAGACTACTATCGATGCACAGGAATTCATCGAAGCACACACATTTTCTTAGTGTGAATTTTAATTTAGTTCTAGCTTTAATAACAACACCTAAGTATTGAATCAACAGATTCCATAGCTTCATTGTAGATATTCGAAAGTGGATGCAGAAAGAGTTTGAGGTTGTAAATATTTTCTGTGCGTGTGAAGCAACTTTATTCAGAGCAATTTAATAGATTTACAATTATGTTCATATTTGGTTGCCAAAATGAAAGACCAAGGGCGTTTTTGTTGCACAATTGTGAACTTGCAGGAATTTGGGTTGCTTTATTTCACAACTGTTGAAAACTATAAAAGTAAATTTTCGTACATTATGACCAGAAGGAATTGCTGAGGTTTCCGTGTCGCAGTAGTCTGTTTCTGTGAGACGATTTTTTTCAGGACATACGTGACGATGTGTGAGTGGCAGTAGAGATGACCCAAAGCTCACTCACTGATAACCTCCTCAAAGTCTGGACCAAACCTAACACACTCCACAGTAACAATAATGCACATTTAACCAAGTTACTAATGGCTCAGGTCACTTTTAAGGTTTTGGATTAGTCAGTCAAATACATCCTACAGTCTGGCATTATAGGTTCTACAACCTTTCATACATCTATTTATGGAACTCGAAATATTGTCATGGAATTCAGAAATAAAAAGGTTGCTAACTATGAAGAATGGATGGATTGGAGTATTTCAGGATTAATTCCACAAGTTTCAAGATTACTCTTCTATTTTCATTATAATCGCATTATTATTTTCCCTACTTCTCCAAACTTCTAGTTGTTTTGGAATCTAGCTTTAGTTTCTTAAACTAATTTATTTCAACCAGTTTTAAATTGGCGATGTCAACATTTGTTGCTTTTAGTCATTCCACTCCACCTTAAGAATTACTCCGGAAGGAGCTGCCATTCCAGCAATGAACATGATTGAGGAAGTAATACACAGAAAGTGTTTGAGATTGTGAATATTGTCTGGTGTGTGTGAAGCAACTTAACACTGGTAAATTTAATAAAAGGACACAGGTGGGTTCAAGTTGGTCTTAATTTACGGTTATGTTCATGTTTATTTGCTAAAATGATAGAGCAGGGATGCGTTTGAATCATAATTGTGAACTTCCAGGAATTTTGCTTGCTCGATTTCCCAACTTTCAAAATATGATACTAGTAAATTTGCATATGCTGATGACCAACTTGGCTTGCTGAAATTTCCGTGTCTCAGTAGGCTGTTTGTTTAAAACGATTCTCTCCAGGACTTAAGTGAAGATTTGCGAGTAGCAGTAGAGACGAGTCTAAGCTCACTCACTGATAACCTTCTGAACAATAGGGCCACGCTTTGCATAATCCACAATATCAATAATTACCAGGATGAATACATACCGATAGCTAATGTCGCATGTCACTTTTAGCTTCGTGGATTGCTCAATTCCATGCATCTTACCCAAGATCAGTAGAGTGTCTGTTGGTGTCTGTCTGTCTTTAGAGAGAAGAAGAATCTACTCACTTTGCATCTTACCGTCTGGCATTAAAGGTTCCCAGTATCCTTTGATACATCGACTTATGTAAACCAAAAAAACAGTCACGTAAAATATGTAGGCTATAAATTCTGAATACGGTGACAGGAGGCTTTATCACTTGTAGGGACTAAAAACACAACATCTTCTATCCACATGCACTCCAACTCTCTTACTCGATCTCTCTCCTACTCCTCGAAACTTATTCTTGAGTTTTACAGAGTATGGCTCGCATATTCTGGATTAGTTTTTTTATTGATAATTAAGTTCGCGATATTTATTTTGTCACTTTGACCCATCCTAAGTCACCTCTCAAATAGCCCCAGAGTTAGCAACCATTTCAATTATGAACAAAAATGAGGAAGTTAAATAGATTCCAATATGGGTTGATGAAATTGAATCGGAGAGCCAAGAAAGCCGCAGGTGTGGGTCCGTCAGTCCTTCTCAGTTACCGATGGTATAGTTATTTTCATTGTGTTGACATGTGTTTTGTGTGCGACCTGTAGCAAATAATGAGTTAAAAGTTTATTTCGGTATTGGGTCACTGTATGAATAAGTTGAACATTCGTTGTGTCCAAAAACTACTATTCATCGGTCAGTAAAATATCAAAATAATAGCATTGTGTTGCATCATATATTACAGTCTTGGTAGGATTAGGTTTCCACGTTTTTGTTGCACAATTGTGAACTTGCAGGAATGTGGGTAGCTTTGTTTCACAACTATCGAAAACTGATTAAAGTGAATTTCCATACATAATGACCAGAAGGGGTTGCTGAGGTTTCCGTGTCACAGTATTCTGTTTCTGTGAGACGATTTTCTCCGAGACATACGTGAAGATGAGAGTGGCAGTAAAGATGACCCCAAGCTCACTCACTGATAACCTCCACAAAGCCTGGGCCACAACTAACATAATCCACATTAACAATATTTACCAGAATACATATGTGTTGATAATAAAGGCTCAGGTCACTTTTTTGTGGATTACTCAGTCAAATACATCATACAGTCTGGCGTTACAGGTTGTTTAACCTTTCGAGGATATATTTATGTAACTCTAAATAATGTCATCGAATTAAGCAAGAAAACAATTACTAAATATGAAGAATGGATGAATAAGGGTATGTCAGGATTAATGCCAACAGAAAATAACTACCCTTCTATCCTCATTATAATCTCATACATTATATCTCTCCTACTTCTCCAAAAAGTATAAGAATTTTTACGCACTAAAATCTCTCTTTATTATTTTTTAAGAAGCTTTGGTCCTTAACCGATACAGTGGTGTAAGTTCTCTTTCATTATTATTCTCATAATAATAGAATGCTACAACTATATTCTTTAGTACAGGAGAATCCTGAATTGTCTGTCCCAGAACCCTGAAAATACAGCAATTGAAAATACAGGTGCACGAGGGAAGCTAACTTGCAAATAACTACTTATCACGTTTACTCAGCCCCTGGCTGTTGTACGGTTACTCCCTTTTACAGGAGAATATTATGACGTGCTTGTAATTCTCCACATCAACCACGAGATGAAGGAGAGTCAAACTTCAAAAGCAAATTGTCTACCGACACTACTCAGCTTAAATGGTTTAAATTGTTTGTCAATAAAAGTCCTATAATTCTGTAAGAAAATTGGGTTGCACCGGAAAATGCAGATGAATGAAGAAGAGTGAGCGGACTTCCAAGTGTTAACAAACATGAAGTCTTGTAATAGTTATTTTGTTAAAGGACAACGTACACTTCCTATGGGTTCGTGCGGTCCCGCTGAAATCGGCTACAAAGCTGATAACTCGTAGATTAGTCCTAGTGAACAACTTTTGTATGGAACTTATAGCCTTTCTGGGTATCCTTAGTACCAGAGAAGTTTCGAAATAAAATCGAGCCCTCTAATATAAGCTAAATGAAAATAATAATTTTGGTTTTAAATTGCTTACCTGTTTGTTTCTTTTCTTCAATATGTGAATGATTGCATAAAAACTTCCAGTCCATCTTAGACTTAGCACTGAACTTTTCACAAAAATCTCTGTTGAACTAAAACATAGCACACTCTTTTTAAACATCATACACTACAGATTAGAAAAAACACCAGGTATTAATTAACCACAAACCACATTTCTCCAAACGAATGTCACAATACACTAACACACAGCTTGCGATCAAACTTGCATGTCTTCTTGTTAGTAGTCAGGTTCCAGGCCAGAACCTGAGCTCATTTAAAACTATGGAAGATTTTCAACCATTCAGAGTAAACATGATTCCATTTTTATTTTGGGAAGAGGTGTCAAGAATTTAAGTTTGCAGTACTTAGGAATACGCCAAAATGTTTTGCTACAAATAAAAATAAAATAACACAGGAATAGTTCCCTTGGTAGGCACTCTAAAAATTCGGGTTCAGAGCTAACAAGAAACAACAATAAAGACTCTCAGCATTTACTTAGATTCGGGTTTTGTTCGCTAACATATCCCTCTGTTCTTGCAATGTAATATAAGAAGTTTTCATATTAATTAATCTTTTAGTGTTTTAGCTGGGAAAAGTTTGCGCACTTTTTTATTCAATATAAGTAACTTTGAAGATCCTTATAGATGTGCAGTGATTGAAATAGTTATACCCCTGCGCTACCCTTGGCGCCATCTGTTGCTCCAGTACTTTAGTTATCCCACAATTCGCATTATTTGCTTAAAAATCGATGAAACTGAGGTAATGCAAACCAAGAGTACAAAAGTGGCAATGAAGTTAATACACAAAATGATGGATTTACCTCTTAACTTCAGTAATTCTTTGGCATATGGACCACAGCACAGGTAAGTATTTATATCACGAAGCACCTTTAGTGAGCTGAAATTACTTCTGATTTCGCTTAATAATTTTTGCATCCCTTTAGTTCCTTAAACTCAAGTGATGCGATGGATCAATTAGGATTGAATATAACGCTGATTAATAAATACTGTGAACTCTTTCACATCAACGTCCTGTATTTTACAGCAAAGAATGACATGAAATCGTGAGGAAGAATCTGGAGTCAAAAGCTTGTTTACTTCTGAAGAACCACAAGAAGATAACAAATAGTATGCATCAGTACCGTGCATAGATAATATTCTACGCACAACGCACCTAATAAACAAGAAGTGTAAGCTTTACCGTGTGGGTAATTTTTTTGGCTTTACGAATTAAAGTTAAGCATCTCAGTCCTGGAAATAATGTAGTACCCCGGTAACGAAACAATCTTGTTTTACCTGGAAAAACGTTACCGTAAATTCAAAAGTCCCATGATTTAGTTAACAATAATTTGTCGAATTTTTCAGTTTCTGGTACCTTTATAATTTTTCCAGGCCCGTACATTTCAAGCATAGCATATTAGATTTTCTTACCTTCGTGTCGGTTTGGACATTGGAGTAAAAGATACGTAAGGGTGAATGGATCTTGATGGCCCAAGATTCTTTTACATGTGGGAATCATCTGAATTTCAACTAACAACTGCAAGATAATTCATAATTTAACTTAAATGGCCTACTCACCCACTTATCACCATCAGCAAGCTCTATGGATTCAGTCAGATGTATTTCTTGTTTACTCCATGAGTTCAAGTTATACATCTCCAGCAGAACATTTTGTTTTGAACTTGAAATCAACGGATGGTCACTAATCTCAATCAGACAATTCATTTTGAAACCCATTGTGCTAATTTATTTCTACGGACTTAATCAGTCCTACGCAGACCTGGAGTGAGCAAGTGTACTGCCTGCAGATAAAGGGCTTTGTCCCAAAATCTATGCTTCATGGGAAAAGTAGCATTGAATTGGGGCAACGAAAAAGATGAAAAGCCCGTTGTCTGCAGCCCGTGCACTTGCTCCCTTTACAGGTCTGGTCCTACGTCAATCCTGCACCACTTGCACTTCCACACTTTCTCCAGCTAATAAATAATTTTTAGTCTCTTTAATAAAAACACCGAATTTAAACTGTTTTGCAAATGTCGTTAAATTGGTGATGGGTTGAGGAGCAAAATGATGAATGGGAAAGTGAATGGAGATGAAGGTGAAGATGAGACACGTTAAATTAATGAATGGAAGATCTGCTTGTGATATAATTTCCAATAGTTTATTCCATACGAAGCTTTCTAGCTTAGCTTAATACAAAACCCCGACCAACACTCATGAGTTTTATCATTGTAGTCTGGATGTAGGTGGCAAATTGCAGGTCCACGCTTCAACGCTCCACGGAAGTCTAAATCGTTTCAAAATTTGAATGTCCCAAAGTACTGGTTTATAGATTGTTGTAGACTAAGCAGTCACGAACTCACTAATCCATCTTTGTGAATGATATCACGGACTACAGGGATATACTTTTTTTATTTACTTCTATGTCAATGAGTTAGAAAATGTTTTAAATCCTTTCTTAGCAGACGTAATCCTTCACAAACTTTTCTACTTTAGTATGTTTTTACATTCCATAATCCTGTTTAGCCTAACAATTATTGGACTATTTTGTAATCTACATGTTCAACAAAATAATCCAATCGGTGTAATTTAACATATCAAATCCTAACCATTTCAACTTTGAGATTTGTTGGCTTAATGAGTGGTTATATTACAACCTTTGACGTTCCACACACATCCCCAGCCTGTGAATTACATTTAAACATTTCTCATCAAGAGCTCATCAATTGATGGGACTACATTCGGGATTATATGTATTTCACCGTCGTACCAAATAAATATACTACTAAAAGATTTGCAGATACCTTTATCATGGTTCATCAAGATCATTGACTACAATTAAATATGAAGTATAGATTTACGTTGTATAAATAAATTTATCAAAGGATATTTAAGGAATTAGTATTAACTAATTTGTAAGTCATTTGGCACGAGATAATAAACATGTTGTTCAACAATCAATGATGTATCTTAAGTTGAAAGGTAACATGTTGTCTGGAAATTACAATGATACGCATTCTGATTATTTTATGTGTTATCTTCTTCTTAATCATTCTTCTATCGTCCTCGTATTTCCTATTCATTCGCTTACTCTACCAATTCAAATAACAAACAAACGTAATCGTGTACTGTTAATATAACATTCTACGAGTAGAATTCTTAACCGACCATTCTGATTTTTATGATACGCTTGCACCGCAATATTCCAAATAGATTTCCAATTAATCCATCAGTTGTATTGAAACGAAAAATCACATTGGGTTTTGAATTTATTCACATCAACACTCGTCTTGTGTCACCTCGTATGAAGAAGACATTACGCATTTGTAGTACCTTAAGCTAGGTTGGTATCGAAATATAAATAACTTCAAAATAGATAAATCTGAAGCTTGAAAAAAAATCATTAAAGTTTGCATCATCAACTATATGATCTTTGAAATGTGTGTGAATTCGTAGATCTCTCTTTAATTCTGCAAAGGGATTGATTGAGAAAGAAAGCTTAAGTATTCATTGGAGATGAAAGTGGTGGGGAATTGTGACAAAAACACTAAATAAATATAAACCCTCATGTGAATAAATCCTAACAGTCCGCAAGTTTAGTTCAAGGAAATCCGAAGAAAAGTCTCATGTTAAATAGAGTTATAAGCCAGAAGATTAAACTCAATTGCTGCAGTTGCCCATGCATCTTTAACTGTCCATGAAATAAAGTCATACATTTCTCAAAGAACATGTGTATTTCAACTCACCAGTAACCCAATGATGATCAATGTCACAAATAATGTGAAGTTCAACGAAACTGCTGCATAACCAACCTACATTCAAAGAGATAAGTCCCACTAACCCACTATAACCCAGTAACCTGAAATAGTTTGCTCAGTTGGCCGAGATAATATTAATCTGTGTTGACTCGATGAATTAAAGTCACACATCTCTAGCACAACATACATGACTTAACTGGTTAGTCGACAGACGATCGCTCATCTCGTTGACTTAATCCTCTGCTGAATATCATTTTGCTTGTAATCTCACAGGAATAAGGCAGCCTTACAAATTTTAAGTAACCATCCCTGATAAACACTTTAACAGCGGTTAAGGAAAACACACCTGTACAACTTAACTTAGGTGCCCGAAGCAAAACATCAGTTAAACAGGATGTAACAAAATAAAATGGAATTAAAGAGGCTACTAAAATTCAACACGTGTGTGCATTTCAGCTTGGGTGACACGACCCTGCAGAACTACGGAAGGTCAGCAAAGGAACGTCCCTTGTAATTTCAGTGGGTTATTTCGGGGAGTAAACTTAAACACGGCTTATCACCACACCCACCAGTCCTTCGTGGATCGTTCACACGACAACCCACCACACCCGAGTGGGTGCAACTCCCTTCAACTGGGGAAAGGAGGAGTCTCACTTCTCCCGCACGGCTCCTACGCGCGCCTCCAGGCAAGGGTGCCTCCCACTCCACCCACCAAGGCTCCGTCCACACTCCTCTCATCCCACGAACCTTAGTCTCTTCTTCAGGAGCAGTTCCAGAGAAGAACTTCCTCCTCCTCCTCCAAAACCGGAGCAGGGGCTATCGAAGGGGACATCCCCATTGAACGGAAGCTCACGCCAAAGAAACTCCTCAGGTGAAGACCAAAACTCCCCTTCACGTTTCCCACCCACGTTCTTAGCAACCTCCGGAGGAACTGCGTCTCCAGTGGCCGTTGCTATGGATTCTCCAGCCATTCGTGACTCTCCCACTCAAAAGAGCTCCTGCCGTGTCTTCGTGGAGTTCCGGAGGAGGAGTAAAAGCAGATGGGAAACGACCGTCGCCAAGTGAAAGCTACCCACAATCATCGTGTGAAATTATGTCAGTTGGCTTCTCTGTGTGGCTTTCTCCACGGGAAGAAAACACTGTCACTGGTCAATATTCACACTAAACATACCTGTCATTCGTACTCACATCCTCACGCCTAATGCATTACTGACACACCCCGTTTATAAATTACACAAAATACAAGCCTTTGGACTTATTAACCCAACTTATTTTCACACTCACGATATTTCTGCCAAAAGGTTAATGCTCGTTATTTTTTCGTAATGTTTCCAGACATTTGTTTAATAGCCTATACACAAATTATACATTATAGACTCAACGCACGTGATTTTAGTGAACACTTCTTTGTTTGGAAAATTGAAATTTAAACCCCAAATTTTATTACAAGGGGCATGTATTGGGGTTAGTCTAATGTATTCATGAACACATAACACATCTACCAAAACAATGAGGAATTCAGGCAATCAGTATTAAAGCTACGTTTACTTCTTACCATATAACGCTACAATTTTCCAACTAGTTGCAATTAATTAAAGGTGAACTTCCTGACAACTACAACTAGAAAAAGGCTTAAAGAGATGTTTTCGGTGAAAATAAGGGAATTTCGGTTGCGAGCTACGAGATAATTTGCTAACAATAGTTTGCAGGTCGAAGGGTAGGACTGTGTACTCCTGCTTTTTGAAAATAAAACCTTCAGATATTTCAAAGTAACGTTTCAGGTGAAGCAGTGTCCTCCTCGGCAAGCTGATTTAAATTTAAGATCATAGTTTTCAATTGCAAACCTGTTTTCACAGATTGGGTAGTGGCGTTAGTGTAAGTTCGTCGAGTTTTGTAGCAGTGTGCTTAAAAGGTTGTTTTGCTTGAAATTTACGTGCGAGAGTGGCAGAGAGTCAGCGAGTAGGACTCACTGCATCATCTCCACACTTCTTTGCATGTATAATTCCGTCGTCCCTCCACACAAGCATTGCCACAGTTTAAAACTCTCACAATCACAAACAGCTAACTTATTAAAAAACGCACTATGCAACTGCAATTTGTTAATGTTTTAGATCAACATAATGTTGGTGGACTTCTTAGCTACATGAAAGGACAAGGCCCCACGCCTTATGGGTGTGTGGGTCCTCACTGAAATCGAATGAAAAGTTGCTAAATGGTATATTAGACCTAGTGAAAAATTTTTGCATTGGACACTAAGCCATGCAGGGTCTCCTTCGACCCAGAGAAAGTTTCGAAGTTTCTAAAAACATGGGTTACTTATTCTATTGTGCGTTATTAGGTGGTGACTAAATGTGTCTTTTTGGTGGCTGACTTTCCCAGTCTAATTGCGTAATCTTGATTTCTTTCGCAGAGCTCTGCTTCATC